>WHNR01000214.1:0-76957 GCA_009859135.1 Formica selysi
TGGTTTGTTAAAATCGTGCGATAAACGCACTTCCTATCGAATTACATATTCCAGGCTATCAGTTTTGCGGACCGGGAACTCATTTAGAAACGCGATTGGCTAGAGGCGATCGGGGTATCAATCCATTGGATGCCGCGTGTCGCGAGCACGACATAGCTTATTCTGGAAGCAACGATCTCGGTCAACGACACGTTGCGGATAATATACTCGCCACGAAGGCGCGAACACGTATTACCGCGAGAGATTCGACTCTTGGCGAAAGAGCAGCCGCTACAGCTGTTTGGGCGGCTATGAAAGCAAAGACAAAATTCGGTATGGGAATGAAGACAAAAAAATCATCGACGAAGAAAAAAACTGTGAAAAAACGAATACTTCCTATAGCGAAGCGCGGTGGTATTTTACCAATTTTACCATTATTGGGAGTTCTCGGTTCATTGGCTGGCGGAGCAGCGGGAATCGCGAAGGCTGTGAACGATAGCAAGGCGGTGCAACGTCAGCTCGAAGAAATGCAACGTCATAATCGCGCCATGGAAGGTCACGGACTTTATCTCGCTCCATACAAGCGCGGACGAGGGTTTTCAACAGCGGCCAAGAAAAAAAAAACGTCAAAATAAAAATGCCTGCCGGTGTAACGACCAATATACAATTGGAACAACTTGCAAGACGTATGCATATACAATTTTTTAGAGGCGTTTTTCATGCGCAATAATTTACCGATAAACGGTATACGGCGAAATGAGAGCGGTATCGTCAATTTGGATGACGTTGATGGTTCCGGTACTCATTGGGTTGCGTATGCAAAGAGGGGAGATCGTGTAGTATATTTCGATAGTTTTGGAAATCTTCGACCACCCAAGGAATTAGTGCGATATTTTGGACAGAATGTTGCAAATATAGAATACAATCACACGGCCTATCAAAATTATAATCAAAGTATTTGTGGACAATTGTGTCTTCGATTTCTTCAAACGGTCGATGATCGATATGAATTTAAAGCCTGACAATTCTCCGTCGCGACTCAGTATTCGTTTGACAGTTTTCCAGCATGTCACTCACGCTTACGTTGACCGGCAAGAGTAGCGCTCTTGCTGTAAGCTACTTTCCGGCTATAGATTTAAACGATGGCGATTACGAGCTTGGTTTAACGGACTTTGAAACTTATCATACGATATCGAACGTGAATTCTTGGAATAATAACTTTATTTTGATAACGACGATAAGGAAATTACGATTCCCGAGGGATCGTACGAATTACACGCTATAAACGAATATCTCCGACGTGCAATTTTACGACATCGACGCGTAGTTGATTCCAACGATATTGTTGATGGCGAAGAACACGATGAATATCCAATAATGCTTCGCGCTAATCATAATACGCTAAAGAGTGAAATCAAATGTGTCTATAGAATAAATTTTAGTAAACCGGGCAACGTTGGATCGTTGTTGGGATTCTCGTCGAATCGTATATTACAACCTCGGAAATGGCACGAATCGGATGAACCGATAAATATTATTAGCGTAAATATTATTCGTATAGAATGCAGCGTAACCACTGGCGCGTACAGCAACGACAAGCGCGTACACACGATACATGAATTTTCACCGAGCGTGCCGCCTGGATATAAGATATCGGAAACGCCAGCACAGATCATTTATCTACCGATCGTCGCACGGAGCATTACTGATTTAACGATACGCATTGTTGATCAAGAAGGACATTTGCTCGATTTTTGTGGAGAGGAAATTACCGTAAGATTGCATATACGGCGGCGGCAAAAATAAAGCGTTTGACAAATGAAATGCTTGTGTTGAACGAAAGCACGGAGCACGCTAGAGACAATATTTTTGCGAGGGACAAATTTTTGCGAGTAGGCGAGTGACTGCGGTATCGGGGTGACAATAATCAGATATCTGGTTACGCTAAAAAGAAGCTCAGCGCGTTGAATCGCGAGTTTTTAAAATCATTGGGATTCGTCGTACGAAATACTTGAACGATATGATTGACATCTTGAATATCGGAGGCGAGCCGATCTTTGACGATCGTATCGTCAAGATTGAGATTCATACGTACAATCCATACGCCAACACAACGCTTGGATACAGCGACGAGATACGGGATACCGATACAACATCAAGATTTGTACACGTTACCATGTGAAAGTTTTCTATACGTCGAGGGAAAGTTGAGGGTGCGTAAAGTAGCTGAAGAGGGAAGAGTGGTATTGGGAAACAATTGTATCGCGTTTATGCTTGATGAACTTCGATATGAACTCAACGGTGTGGAGATTGACCGCAACAGAAACGTTGGAATAACTTCCACGATTAAAAACTATGTCTCTCTAACAACCGAGAAAGGTAAAATCTTGGAGAATGCTGCGTGGAATATGTCGCATAATGCTGCTGAAGCTTACTTCAATTTTTGCGTGCCGCTAAACATACTACTGGGTTTTTGCGAAGATTATAAGCGAGTTGTGATCAACGCTCGTCACGAATTAATTCTGATACGTTCGCGCAACGACAACAATTGCATATTTGGACATGCTTCGGCTGAAGCTGATATCGAATTATTCAAGATACAATGGCGTATGCCACATGTAATATTGAGCGAGGTCAACAAACTATCCTTGCTACGCGCGTTGGAAAGCGGGCGATACTTGAATATAAGTTTTCGCTCTTGGGATCTATTACGAATTTCCTCTATTGCATAATACGACCAAGAATTCGTGGACCGTGAAAGCCGCTTCTCAGCTGGAGAAGCCGCGATACGTGATCTTTGCGCTGCAGACTGGCAGAAAAAATGC
Source organism: Formica selysi (assembly GCA_009859135.1). NCBI lineage: Eukaryota > Metazoa > Arthropoda > Insecta > Hymenoptera > Formicidae > Formica > Formica selysi. Next base: position 2,805 of record WHNR01000214.1, read on the forward strand.
TGTGTCAAAAGATATTACTACATTCGACGACTGCAAATTGACCAACGTTAAACTCTATCTAAACTCGGAATTTTATCCCTACGATGATTTAAATTTAGATTTCGATAAAAATAGATTCGCCCTCTTGTTCGATATGTACTCTCGTTTTCGCAAATCTTATTACGGATGTGATAATGATGATGTGCTATTAAACATTTCAAAATTTTTACATTGCGGTCCTCTCGTGGTTATCGATTGCTCGCGACAAAACGAGTCTGTCAAAAATTCCACCGTGGACGTGAGATTAGAGTTTGAGTGCAAGGAGGATATACCTGCAAATACCACCGCCTATTGTCTCATCTTGCACGATCGCGTTGTCGAATATTGCCCATTGACCAACGTAGTTCGTAAAATTACCTAAATCAGCAAATATCCCCTCCAATGTCAAAAATATATAAAAATTAAGATTTGACGATCGACAGCAGTCATACATCATTCTTGCAGTTGTACGGTAATATTATCGACATGATCGCGCCAACGTTTGTAGATCTGCAAGGATTCATTATCGGGCGAAACTTTGTCGTGAAGGAAGTAGCGATATTGAGAAATGGGCTTGTTCTCTCTCATTACTTTTTTGCAAGTCCCGTACCATGGCGTGCGCTTACAAAATCTGAAAGATGCCAAGCTTCATGGCTAATCGGGCATCACCATGGACTTCAATGGGAGGATGGAAACGTTCCATACAGCTTCGCTAGGCGTTTGATTACGAGAGCTGTGGTGGGTGCGACGGAAGAGGAAGATGGAGCATCTCCTATCGTGTACGTTAAAGGACACAAAAACGAGAATGGCTGGCCGATATACTTGACAATGATGCGAGAAACGATGTTATTATTGAGACCTTGGATGCGGACTATGAAGATATCAGTTCGTTAAATAAGCTAGATGTTACTAATACTATGCGCTGTGAAAAACATTTAAAAAATTGCGCTTTACAAAATGTATTTAAAATATTCAATTGGTGGATGAATCATCATAAAGATTCATCCAAACATTTCTTAGAATAAACTATTGTTAAAATATATTTTATTCTCTTTTATTCTTCCCTTTTCCTCTTCTTATCCCAGTTTGCGAGTATTAAATTTCAGTACGTGACGTTAGATAGCGGCGTCAGCTAGTTAATTAAAATATAGATGTTACATTTCAGTACATGGACATAGAGTTTAAATATTTGAATTGTGTATAAATAATTGTTTTGTCGTTCAATAGTCGTTCAATAGTCGTTTATAGCCGTTCAATAGCCGTTCGAAAGCTGTTCAAAGCCGTTCAATAGCTGTTCGATAGCCGTTCGAAAGTTGTTCAAAGCCGTTCGATAGTCGTTCAATAGTCGTTCGATAGTCGTTCATACCCGTTCGATAACCATTCAATAGTTGTTCGATAGGCGTTCAAAGCCGTTCGGTAGCCGTTCGATAGCCGTTCAAAGCCGTTCGATAGCTGTTCAAAGCTGTTCAATAGCCGTTTGATAGCCGTTCAACGGCCGTTCGATAGCCGTTCGATAGTCGTTTACATATTATAATAATATTATATATTATTCATATTTAAAAACTTTAAATAGTTGTCTGTGGAAACATGCTAACTTTTGTTTTCTTATCAAGAGCTGAGAATAAGCGTTCTTCGTAAGTGATACATCCCCTACTCTAAAATGTTTAAGACAATGTCTATCCCGTTGTGTTTGTCACAAAGTGTCTGACAGCGAGCGTTTAAAAGTCCATTAAGTGTGTTACAATCGAAAATATTCGAAATGCCAATGTTTCATTTTAATCTGGTAAGTAATGTTCAGTGTTTTTGTGTGTGCGAGATTATGTGTGATATTTATTAATTAATAATTTATTTCAGTTTGTACAAATTGATGTGATCCACCGCCGATACATGCGGTGGATGCGTGGAAATTTGCGTTGGGCGCACGCCAATTTGTGGGGCGATACGAGAGGGGCCCGCGAGTTGGCGATCGTTCATCCTCAAATATATGAAGATATTTTCTTCTTGCGGCCTCTTTTTGGGCTTGAGCCCTATGAAGAAGAAGAAAATTGGGGAGCCGGAGGAAGAGGCGTGGGAAGAGGAGGAGGAAGAGGAAGAGGAGGATTGGGAGGAAGATTGGGAGGAAGAGCTTGCGGCTCCAGGAGGATAATGTAAGTATCTTCTTTTTTAAAAATTTATATTAGATTTATAAACATTAAATTAATATACTAATAAGATTTCTTTCTGTTTCAGATGGAGCCTACATATTATATTATTTTTATTATTATTTTATTATTTTTTCTATTATTATTTTTATTTTTATATTTATATATATATTTTTTAAACACACACACACACACACACACATATTTTGTATTACACATAAATTATGAATAAATATTATTATTATTATTATTATTATATTTAAAAATGTTTGTTGATTATTTCTGCGCCTCCTTCTCCCACGTCCATGCATGCCTCGCGCTGTCTCTCTCTCTCTCTCTCCCGCGAACGTTATCCTTTTCCCACGCCAATGCGGACTCTATCCTTTTCCTTCACGCGTGCATGCCTCGCGCTATCTCTCTCACTCCGCCTTGCGAACGCCGTATCATCCGCGTGCATGCTTCGCGCTATCTCTCTCTCTCTCCCAAGTGCATCCTTCGCGCTATCCCTCTCCCAAGTGCATGCCTCGCGCTATCTCTCTCTTTCTCCCAAGTGCATGCTTCGCGCTATCTCTCTCACTCCGCCTTGCGAACGCCGTATCATCCGCGTGCATGCTTCGCGCTATCTCTCTCTCTCCCAAGTGCATCCTTCGCGCGATCCCTCTCCCAAGTGCATGCCTCGCGCTATCTCTCTCTTTCTCCCAAGTGCATGCTTCGCGCTATCCCTCTCTTACACCTACTCGCGCGGGTCCCTCGCCTATCGTTAGGATGCGGTCCCCCTCCCCCTCTCCGCGGACCCTTCGCCTACCGGTTAGGACGTGCGGACTTCTCGCTTATCGGTTAGGACGCGGTCCCTCTCCCCGCGGACCCCTCGCCCACCAGTTAGGACGCGCGGACTTCTCGCCTATCGGTTAGGATCCGCGGACCGCTCGCCTATCGGTTAGGACGCGATTCGCCCGCGTGACGTCATACCCCCCCCGCGTAACGTCACCCCCCCCCCCGCGTGACGTCACACCCCCGTGACGTCACCCCCCTTGCCCTGATTTCCCCCTCGCCCCTCACCCCCCTCAGAGCCCCTGGCTTAGAATCCGCATAGTATCACTACTAATGATAAGGATAGAAAAATTATTAATTCGCGGACGCCCGAGCCAATTCCTTCTTAAGCCGCCTATTGCGACGGTTACGTGAGCATTTAGTTGCCGCTGGGGAAGACCGTTTTACTCTTTCCACTAAAGAAAGATTCGTAAATGAGTAATAATAACAATAATATTGTGTGGTAGGAAGGAGATGTGAAATAATTCTTGGCATTTCTGTTTTAAGGATTATATTCGGATAATAAAAGTTGTTATTTAAATATTAGGTATATAAAAGTAGATGTGTTTTATATTTTGTTATATATATATATATATATATATATATATATATATATATATATATATATACAGGGTGTCCCATAATTCGCGGATCACCCGCCATGTGCAGGTAGAGCAGATGAAACCGAGAAGAAAAGTCCTTTACCATTTTGCGATTTTCGTAATAATTATTAAGAAATTAATTTAAAAAGATGGGCCAATCCATGCCTTACACAAGCGCGCGGCGAGAAGAACCTTCCTACTCAGGCGTTGCTAGGCGCGCGGCGAAGCGGTGGGAGGGGCGTTCTATACGGCTACGTACGAGCGAACGCTGAAGCTACGCATCTCCAACTATTCTCTCTCTCTCTCTCTCTCTCTCTCTCTCTCTCTCTCTCTCTCTCTCTCTCTCTCTCTCTCTCTCTCTCTCTCTCTCTCTCTCTCCCCCCCCCCCTCTCTCTCTCTCTCTCTCTCTCTCTCTCTCTCTCACACACACACACACACACACACACACACACACACACTCTCACTCTCACTCACTCTCTCTCTCTCTCTCTCTCTCCTCTCTCTTCTCTCTTCTCTCTCTCTCTCTCTCTCTCTCTCTCTCTCTCTCTCTCTCTCTCTCTCCTCTCCTCTCTCTCTCTCTCTCTCTCTCTCTCTCTCTCTCTCTCTCTCTCTCTCTCTCTCTCTCCTCCTCTCTCTCCTCCCCTCCCCTCCCCTCCCCTCCCCTCCCCCACCCCTTCCCTCCCCTCTCCCTCCCCTCCCTCTCCCCTCTCTCCCTCCCCTCCCCCTCCCCCTCCCTCTCCCTCTCCCTCTCCCTCTCCCTCTCCCACTCTCTCTCTCTCGCGCGCGCGGCATAGGAAGTATTATGCTATCATTTCCACACCACCTTGCGGTAGATAACACGGTGCATTTTTTTTTAAGTGGTATCCCCAATTGGTCTAATCCACTCTCATATTTTAATGTAAAAATTGTTCGAAGTGCCTTCCTCATTCTCGTTAACAGAGTTCGGCTCTTCGAGTAATATTGCGCGTCGCGCGATACGCCATTTTTGGCGTGATGGTATTAAAAGCTGCAAGAATAGCTTCTCGTACTTCAACTTCTGTACCATCACGCCTGTGTTCAATTAAATTTTTAATGTGACCCCATACAAAATAATCTAGTACATTAAAGTCTGGCGATCGCGCCGGCCGAATGATTGGGCCTCCTCGACCCATCCATCTAATGCGCGTTTAAATATTCGCGAACCCGGCGAGCGAAATGCGCAGGAGCCCTGTCATGCTAGAAGATGAGTTTATTTCTTATATTGAGAGGAACATCTTCGAGGAAAATGGGTAACTCATTTTGGAGAAAGTTTAGATATATTTCCCCATTTAAATGTGGCGGTAGGAAATAAGGACCAATCTGAAAATCACGAAAGAAAATGATATATTAAAGCTGCGAAATAAAATTCCTTGATTTATTAAAATTTACTACTTACGACTCAGTTCGCTGTTATTCCTGCCCATACATTTCTCGCCCGTCGATATTGGAACGAGCATTCCCGAACGGCGTGCGGATTGTTTTCCAAAATAAATAATTACGACTATTAAATACGCCGTTCGAGGTGAAGGTTGCTTCATCCGTCCATAGAATTTGGTCGGGGAAAAAATTGTTTTGCCGATACTGAGCGAGAAACCCTGTGTATATTTCGCTGATTGTTAATATTTTTTTTTTTGATAACAAAAATATTAATTGAAGATAATAAGAATATCTTCAGAAAAATAGATGCGCTGTTCTGCATCTCTCGCCAAAAGTTGTTGTACTCGTTGATAATGATACGGGTGCAATCCGTTTTGGCGTAAAGTACGGTGTACCATTTGTCGAGATAGACCGAGCGTATGAGCTACATGGCGCACGCTTTTTCCGGGTTCTCCTCAAACTCTCTTAAAATCCTTTCTTCTTCGTCTACACCGTAATGCATTGGTGCACCAGCGTTTCGACGATTTGGAATAAGAATTCCCGATTCTTTAGCGCATTGAACGATTTTTTCCCCGACCGAATTTTATGGACGGATGAAGCAATTTTCACCCCGAACGGCGTATTTAATAGTCGTAATTATTTATATTGGGCGGAAGACAATCCGCACGCCATTCGTGAATGCTCGTTCCAATATCGATGGGCGACAAATGTATGGGCAGGAATAACAGCGAACCGAGTCGTAAGTAGTAAATTTTAGTAAATCAAGGAATTTTCTTTCGCAGCTTTAATATATCATTTTCTTTCGTGATTTTCAGATTGGTCCTTATTTCCTACTGCCACATTTAAATGGGGAAATATATCTGAACTTCCTTCAAAACGAGTTACCCATTCTCCTCGAAGATGTTCCTCTTAATGTAAGAAATCAACTCATCTTCCAACATGACGGGGCTCCTGCGCATTTCGCTCGCCGGGTTCGCGAATATTTAAACGCGCATTATCCGGACAGATGGATGGGTCGAGGTGGCCCAATTATTTGGCCGGCGCGATCGCCAGACTTTAATGTATTAGATTATTTTGTATGGGGTCACATTAAAAATTTAGTCGAACACAGGCGTGATGGTACAGAAGCTGAAGTACGAGAAGCAATTCTCGCAGCTTTTAATACCATCACGCCGGAAATGATGTATCGCGCGACGCGCAATATTACTCGAAGAGCCGAACTCTGTTTACGCACACAGAAAAATATTATTCTATTGCTAAGTAAAATAATTACTCAGTTTACTTTACTTCTTTTAAGTAACAGTTATCTTTAACAAAGAATATTTTCTTAATAATAGTCTTAAAATAGACTTGTTACAAATTTTAGAAAAATTCATTATCATCAATATACTCAAAAAAAGTAAATATTTCCTTTTGAAGAATATTATAAAATTTTATCGAAGAAAAGTCAGATATGGTTAATTTAATGTAAGAAAATTTATTAGATCAGAAAAATTTAGTGTATTTCTTTCAAGTATAATTTAATATTCTTGATTGAAGTATTAAATTTACTAGGATTCAGAATACATTTTGAATAAATTTGATGCTTATGATGAACTTATGATAGATTTGCGGATCTATGAACTTTTGAAATACTTGAAACAAGTAATATTTACTTGTATATAGTATGTATTTTTCTGTGTGCGAGAACGAGGAAGACACTTCGAATAATTTTTACATTAAAATATGAGAGTGGATTAGACCTATTGGGGATACCACTTTAAAGAAAATGCACTGTGTTATCTACCGCAAGGTAGCGTGGAAACGATAGCATAATACTTTCTATGCCGCGCGCGCGAGAAAGAGAAAGAGAGAGTGAGAAAGAGAGAGAGAGAGAGAATAGTTCGAGATGCGTGGCTTCAGCGTTCGCTCGTACGTAGCCGTATAGAACGCCCCTCCCACCGCTTCGCCGCGCGCCTAGCAACGCCTGAGTAGGAAGTCTCTTCTCGCCGCGCGCTTGTGCAAGGCATCGATTGGCCCATCTTTTTAAATTAATTTCTTAATCATTATTACGAAAATCGCAAAATGGTAAGGGACTTTTCTTCTCGGTTTCATCTGCTCTACCTGCACATGGCGGGTGATCCGCGAATTATGGGACACCCTGTATATACAGGGTGTTCCGGATCAACCTTCCGTCCGTGAAATGACGTATTCCTGATACAATTCTAAGACGATTTTTCCTTTACCAAAATTTGAATTGATGCGTAATTTTTGAGTTATAAGCAAAAATAGTTAGCAAATCACGCGTCGCGTACAGAAGGCAGGCAGGAGCGGCACGGCGCAACGCGCGAGCGCCCGGCACAGCTGACCGTCTGATTACCACCGCATGAGTCGCTAACTATTTTATCTTACAACATAAAATTATGCATTAAATAAAATTTTGGTAAAGAAGAAAATATCTCAGAATTATGTCAAGAATACGTGTTTCTTAAAATAACGTCACTTTAACAAAAGTTGTTGCGGATTGCCGGCCGTCGGACACTGCAATCAGCTGATTGCTAACGCGATGTGTGTATGGCGGAGTGTATGTGCGTAAAAGAAAGAGAGAGAGAGAGAGAGAGAGTGAGGAAGGGAAGCAGGGAGAGACGTTTATACACACGCACGCACATACGCATACACTTTTTTCTCGCTCTCTTTCTCTCTCTCTCTCTCTCTCTCTTTCTTTCTTTTACGCACATACACTCCGCCATACACACATCGCGTTAGCAATCAGCTGATTGCAGTGTCCGACGGCCAGCGATCCGCAACAACTTTTGTTAAAGTGACATTATTTTAAGAAACACGTATTCTTGACATAATTCTGAGATATTTTCTTCTTTACCAAAATTTTATTTAAAGCATAATTTTATGTTGTAAGATAAAATAGTTAGCGACTCATGAGGTGGTAATCAGACGGTCAGCTGTGCCGGGCGCTCGCGGCGCGCCGCGCCGCGTCGCGCCGTGCCGCTCCTGCCTGCCTTCTGTACTCGACGCGTGATTTGCTAACTATTTTTGCTTATAACTCAAAAATTACGCTTCAATTCAAATTTTGGTAAAGGAAAAATCGTCTTAGAATTGCATCAGAAATACGTCATTTCACGGACGGAAGGTTGTTTCGGAACACCCTGTATATATATACAGGGTGGTCCTCGTAACGGTCGCCACGATTTTTAAGGCACTTACAATAATCTGACATAAAAAAGTCATAAACAGAAATTTATCAGTTTCTAACCGGCAACAAATTGCAATAATAAAAATTGACCAAACATTTTCTTTTCCATAAAAAAGCAAGGTCACCTTCAATTTTTTAAATGGAACTGCCTACTTTTTATTGCATATTCTTGTAGCTTATCTCGAGAGCTTTTCAAAACACTATAACCAAGTATTTTTTCATTAAGTACTTTTTGAGTTATTTTATATTTTAATCTGACATATTTTGATAAAAAAATTAAAATATCTCGTAAAATATTTAGTTTTCGATAATCTTAACGTAACACTTTTATGTACAGAATAATGAGACAAATCAATTAGTTTAAAAAAAAACGAATAATTATTTTAAAAAATACATTATAAATAATTACATACTTTTTCTTAAAAACAATTATTTTTTTTTTACTATGCAATAAAAAGTAGGCCGTTCCATTAAAAAAATTGAAGGTGACCTTGCTTTTTTATGGAAAAAAAATGTTTGGTCAATTTTTATTATTGCAATTTGTTGCCGGTTAGAAATTGATAAATTTCTGTTTATGACTTTTTTATGTCAGATTATTGTAAGTGCCTTAAAAATCGTGGCGACCGTTACGAGGACCACCCTGTATATATATATTATTTATTAGTATATCTATTATATCTCCCTTTTATTATATAGCTAGGCGAGATGAAAGCCACAGAGAGGGACTGAATGAAATCGCGAGTCTCTCTGTGAGATATATGTGTCCCTTGGTGAGGAGAAGGAAGCCACGGGTTGCTCCGCGAAATGCAGGTGACCCTCGGTGATGAGTGAGGAAGTCACGGGTCGCTCTGCGAAATGCAGGTGACCCTCGGTGACGAGTGAGGAAGTCACGGGTCGCTCTGCGAAATGCAGGTGACCCTCGGTGACGAGTAAGAAATCACGAGTCGCTCTGCGAAATGCAGGTGACCCTCGGTGAGGAGAAGGAAGCCACGGGTTGCTCCGCGAAATGCAGGTGACCCTCGGTCAGGAGAAGGAAGTCACAGGTCGCTCCGCGAAATGCAGGTGACCCTCGGTGACGAGTGAAGATGTGAGAGAAGAGACTTGAAGTAATGTTTCCGCGAAGGGTTTAAATTTATTATCCAAGAATCATTTCAGGAAAAGAAAAAACAAAAATGGAAAATAAATAAAAGAGATGGGAAAATTTAATGACTTACTATTTATTGAGAGCGTTGTTAAACTAAACCACAAAAGGTTTGCGGGGCGAGAAGATCTTGGCTCGTGCTGTCAGGTTGGATGGAGATCGCTGTGGTCGCAGGTGGTTTCACAACACAATTCGGAGTCTTACACTGAATAGTTTTCCTTTTCACTCACAACTTAACTTCCTAAGGCCTTATGTAACAGATAATGCTTATGCTAGCAACTAACTGTTTGAAGAACGCTGATAATAACTGTATATATACTGCGTTCACGGAGAGAACGACCTCGCTCCGCGCAGCTTTGTGCGGAGTGGGGATTAGGTGAGAGACTTCAGCGCGCTACTTCAATGCCGTATGTCGTATGCGTATCGATCGTGTATTACGTATGTGATCCGCCTATTAAGCTCGAAAGAAATGTCATAATATTGAAAGCTTGAGTTATTCTCGGTTAATCGAATTTTATTACTCTTTTTAATTAAATCGCGATATATCTATTAAATTTATTTTCTCTTTTTGCAATCTAAAAATTATTAATAAAATTTAATACTATTTTAAATAAATAGGGTCCCCTCTGTCGGTTAGCCGGATCTGCAAGCTGCAAGATCAATTTTGGCAGCGTGGAGAGGGCAAAATGGGCGGTCGGTCGGGCGGGATCTGACCGAACCGGACGAAAAGCGAGGTCGTTTTCTCCGTGAACGCAGTATAGCTGTAAAGATACAGTTGGATAAAGGTAAAAAAAAACTGCTTGCACTATCACAATCGCGGACAGAACTGCGAGAATAGGCTTGAAGACTCAATAAGTTGGAGCGAGCTGTAGCCAGACTTGGTGTAAGGTTTTTTCTTATCGAGAGCCGAAGACGAATTGATTTTTCTGAGCGAGGATTTCGCGTACGTCGAATCTTGACGTCTCTTCGCGTACCCTCTCCGTTAGGCAAGCAATATTCTTTTTTAACGAATCAATCTTTCAAATGGTGCCCCTCTCGTGAGTGGAGGGCGTCTCCCTTTCAAAAGAAGGTTCAAGAAGTTGCGCCTATTGGTGTAGGCTTTTGTTTTTAAAAATTAAGTCTCGCCCACTGGAGAGTCCGCCATGATCGGTCAAGTTGACAGTTTTATTATTTACTTGAGTTTTATCTCAAGCAAATAACGCGCAAGGATGGTCTAGCAGGCGAGCACGTAGTGTCGAATGTCGCGAGTTTCAGTCGCGGATCATAATTACATCTATAAGATATCACTCTAGTTCTTAGAAGGGCCTTTATTCGAGACTCTTGCTATAACGCGTTTTCGCTAGAGGACTTCCAAGAAAAAATATTATTTGATCTATTTATTTGTCTCTTGCATACGCACTGTTTAGATTTCGAGCCTTCTCATGTCGAGCCTTCGAGTATCTTTTAGTTGCTGTTTAAAATTCTTGGTCTTCTAGGGGACCTTTGTTTGAATATTTATCACGCATGGTTTAGATTTTGAAATATTAGTCTCGCCTGCTAGATATTCCTTTAGTTTATTGTTTATGCTAAGTGCAAAGAGTTCCAGAGTGTAGGCGTTTAATATTACGTGAAAGAAAAGAATCGTGGAATCCACCGGACGTAACAATAGTACTTGCGATTTCTTTTTCTATGTCTACCACGTTCAATTTCAGACGTAGATTGCACATCTGATGTATTTTCGCATTTTTGGAGTTTTGCATGGGCCTTTTGAAGGCCCATCTGTAATTAAAAAAATTTTCATCTGTAATTAAAAAAATAAATACTTACTTTAACCTAATCTAACTTAACCTCACTTATAAAAGATTAAGAAAATCATATTATTATAGTTTTCGAATGTTCTTCTTTGTTTAAGAGCCTATCCAGATAAACTTGTATAATGCAAATGCACAGAAAAATAAACACCTCATAATTCGAAAAACATAATTTTTAACGTAACGCATCAAAATCGTATATTTTAATGCGACACTTACCACATTCAAAAAATATGCGTTTTACGCAATACACTTGCCAACTATTTTCGTTAAGTTCTTCCCCTAATGTAAGAGCTTTGTTGAAGCGTGATGTCATTTTATATGGAGGCCATAGAACTTCTTTTTTACGGGGAGTAAACCATTTCAAATGAACAATAGCAATTTCACCATTATCCTCTTTGTTATCATCATTGTAAAATTCAATACCACAATAAGCTATAATATTGCCTCTAAACTAATATAAAATATATGAATCACAACATAAAATCACGTAATTTTATCTTTTTTACTTTGCAAATATTAATTTACATATTTACTAAAATATAATACACAGAGCACCACACAACACGATAGTCAAAAAACTACTGCAAGTCCTGCGTCCTGCGTTTTGCGTGCATATCATATATATATATATATATATATATATATATAGGGTGTGTCAAAAGTCTGGATACACTCAAATATCTCGTAAACGTTGCATCTTAGAGAAAAATATTTCAGACAAGAGTTGTAAGGCTTAAAAAGACGCATTCAACGGTAATAGCTGTTTGACCTTGGATGGCGTTGCAAAGGTCAGATCAAGGTCAAATTGAATTTTTTAAATGAAATCCCTTATTTTTTATTGCATATTTTTATAGCTGATGTTGAGATGTTTTCAAAACACTTATTACAAATCCTTTTTCGATGAAAACTTTCTGAGTTATGAGTCCTCATAGTTTAAGTACCGCCGGCATTAGCGTAATCCAAGATGTACCGCGTGGAGGTTGCTCGGTCGGATTTATATCTCGTGTGCGTGCGTGTGCGTGCGTGCGTGTGTGTGTGTGTGTGTTTGTGTTTAAATGCACGTGTGTAAATAATTGAGCGAGCTAGCGAGTGAGTTAATGAGTGAGGGAAGGAGGGAGGGAAGGAGTGAGTGAGTAAGTGAATGAATAAAGGAATGAGTAAGTGAGTGTGTGAGTGTATGAGTGAGCGAGTGAGTGAATGAATGAGTAAATAAGTTAGTAAGTGAGTGAGTAAGTGAGTGCGTTTACAATGTGTGTGTGTGTGAGTGTGTGAGTGAGCCAGCGAGTGAATTAATGAGTAAACAAGTTAGTAAGTGAGTAGTGAGTGAGTAAGTGAGTGCGTTTACAATGTGTGTGTGAGTGTGTGAGTGAGCCAGCGAGTGAATTAATGAGTAAACAAGTTCGTAAGTGAGTAGTGACTGAGTAAGTGAGTGCGTTTACAATGTGTGTGTGTGAGTGTGTGAGTGAGCCAGCGAGTGAATTAATGAGTAAAAAGTTAGTAAGTGAGTAGTGAGTGAGTAAGTGAGTGCGTTTACAATAAATGTTCAAACTGTTGACCTTGTACAGTTTGACAGTGAGCCAATCGATGATAAAAATTACTAATAACGTTTTCCAATATTTCGATAGTAATTAATGCCATTTCAGTAATAATTCGGTGTCGCAGGTCATCCAAATTTCGAGGTTTGGTTTTGTAAACTCGATCTTTTAAATAACCACAGAAGAAAAAATCCAAAGGATTCATGTCGGGTGATCGGGGTGGCCACTCGATAGTTCCTCTCCTTCCTATCCATCTTTCAGCAAAAGTATCGTTTAAAAAATTTCGCACTTCCAATCCAAAATGTGGCGGACCACCATCCTGCTAAAACCAAACTGTTTCAAAATTTAGATCGAAAATATTGCGAATAGCAGGAACAATATCGTCTCGGAGCATAGTCAAATACTTTTCAGCTGTTAGAGTTCCATCAATAAAGAATGGCCCTATTATGTGCGTTCCGATTATTCCCGCCCATACATTCAGTTTTTGTGGAAATTGCGATTTTGTTTCTCTCATCCAATGCGGATTAGAATCACTCCAATATCGACTGTTATGCCTGTTTACTGTACCGTCTAATACAAACGTGGCCTCGTCTGAAAAAACAATTCTATTTATAAAATCAGGATTTTCATCAATTTTTTGCATCATAATGTCGCAAAATTCTACCCGACGATCAAAATTATCTGCAACTAATTCGTGAACAAGATTAATTTTAAATGGGTGAAATTTTGCATTTTTGAGAACACGACGAATGGATGGTACGCTAGTGTCATGTACCTGCGCGGCTTTTTGGATAGAGATATGGGGGTCTTCTATGAATGATTGTAATATCTCTATCGAGGAGTCTTCATTCGTAGCGGTCTTAGGCCTACCCGATCTTTGCCGATCCTTAACGCTTCCTATATCCTAAAAACGCTGACCGGAGCATGTCTCGTGCTCCGCTCGTCAGCTGTCTCGTCAACTGCTTACTCAGCTTCCGAGAACTTTATCGTGACTTCCTTCTCTTTAGTCACGTATCTTACTTTTATTTTATTAATAATCTTTTATTCTTTCTTAATTACTTTTCCTTGGGCTCTTTTCCTGATTCTAATGCTTTGCTTTAATCAGCTCTTTCTCAATCTTTTCTGTTCTACTTTACTTGCTTTATCTTTTAATATTAAGAAATCGGTCGGGTTACGACATCCCTCCCCCTTTGGAAAACGAAAATTAACTATACGTGAATTTTCGTCTACATATTTTTTCGCTATACATTTTTCGCATTTTACAATTGTTTTTTATATCTACTTTATTATAGCATCGCAGTATTATTTATTGTGGTGTTGGTTTCTATCTCTACTGTTACTTTTGATTCGCTTGCGGTGCTGCAGATGTGCTCTTGAATTATTTTCGGTTTGCACATCGGATTTATATCGAGGCTTTTCTGACGCATCAGCTTTCTTAGGGACTACCAATAACGGTGCGTTCCATTGGCTCATGCTTGATTTGATTATTCCATTTTTTAACATTTCTCGGACTTGTCGATTTACTTCTTTATGCTTCTCCGGCAGGCGGTAAGGCCGTAAGTTGACCGGTGAGCTATCTGCTTGCGTTGCAATCTTATGCGCGATTGTGTTGGTGCAAGTCAGTGGTTCTCCTTCGATGTGGAATATGTCGCTGTAATTTCCGCATATCTTTTTTATTGCTTTTAATTCTTCCTTATTTAAATAGTCGATTCGAAGGGTTCGTGTTATTTTTTTGGTACGCGGGATGTCATCTTCTCCCTTTTTCGCTGTGTGGCGTTTATTTCCACCGTGTTTTCTTGTGCGATTTCTTCAATTGTTACTTGCGGCATTAACATTTCGATTATGTTATCCGTTGTGTTTATTACACTTGCGGGACATAGATAATTTTGTGGGTCGACCAGGCAGCTTCCTATAAATACTCCTGGTGCGGCTTCTTCTGCCTGAATGATGCCTATCATATTTTTATTCGTAGCTACTTGTATTATTGTTTCACTACGGGGTTGCAATGTGGTTCTCTGATACGGATATAATTTCAAAGTATTCCGTCCGATTCTCAATTGTTTCTTCGAGTAATTGCAACTGGCTCCTTGTTTCTTCAGGAAGTCTACTCCTAATATTCCGTCGTATTCGATCGGAAAATCATCTTTTACGACGTACATTTTAAGTTTCACTCTACCGTCGTTTAAATTTATTGTGGCGTTGATTCTTCCTATCGTATATACTTTATGTCCTGTTACTCCTGTAAGCGCTATTTTATCTTCTGTTATTAGCGTTTCGTCTTTTAAATGCTTTACTTTAATTAGTGATATAGCGGCTCCCGTATCGAACAATAAATTTGTTTTTCCTTTTTTCGATTCTCGCATAGGTAAAGCGACTAAGTCTAGTCCCGTATGCGTTCGCGGGGCACGCTTCACGTGTGTAATGCGATATTCGATTGCGGGTCGTCGTTGCTTCGTTTCTTCCTTGTCTTCCTCGTCACTGCTGTGCGCGGAGTTAAATTTCTTTTTTCCTTGCTCGTTGCTCTTACGATTTTTATTTTCCGGTCGCGAATTATATTATTTGGTTCGGCTCGGTTGATCTCTATTGGGTCGTCCGTGTAATAACCAACATTCTTCGCGATCATGTCCGGATTTTTTGCAATAATTGCAATATTTATTTATCGTATTTACGCGAGGTTGTCTATCGGGTTTCGGCCATGAAAATCGGTTCGCGTATCGACTAGTTCGACAATCTCGACCATAATGCCCGGTTTTTCCGCATTTTTGACATTTTACATTCGTTTGATTTTCCTGTTTATAGGTCGGTGTAAAATTGATTTTGCTTTGCGTGCCGGTCGCGGACGGTCTTTTAACTTTTTCTTCCGCGCTGGCCGCTGCTATTGCTTCTTGCAACGTAGCATATCCTCGCGATCGAACAATTGTTTTAATTTCGTCTTGCAATCCTATTTGGAAATTTTCTAAGGCTTGTTGCTGTATTATTTCCATGATTGCGCGTTTATTATCTACTGTATGATGACGTCCTTCCATCATCGATTCGTATAGCTCCATGGCTAGTTTGTCGGCTCTAAGTCCGTAAGTTCGCGCGCTTTCTCCGTTTCTCTGTTTTAGCGTGTTAAATTCAATTTGTAGATGGGTCGTACTCTTTTTACTTGCGTAACAGACCTCTAATTCTCGTTTCAACTGTGCGAAATCTCGAATTTTACGCGTTTGAAAGTCTAGCATCGTTCTGCCTTTTAATTTCGTGCATAATACTGCTCCTAATAGCGTTACTTCATCTAACGGGTCGATATGTTCTACTGCATATGTAGTCGCGCTCAAAAATTCTTGCAATTTATTTGGCGATCCGTCGAATTCCGGAATCATTCCGCGAGCCTCTTTTAATGGTAAAAATCCGCGTCCTCTTCGATGTCGTACATCTTCGGGTGTGAACTCGTACGCAGTTTCGGTTCTTTCTCCCGGCGGAGTTCTATGCTCATTGTTTTGTCGGGGTTGCGGTCCTCTCATTCTTAAATCGTATATCTCGGCATGCATACTTCTAATTTCCCGTCTCATTTCCTCTCTCATTTCCCGCAATATGTCCCTAAGGTCGTCGGCTGCTTCGTCCGTTTCTTTCTGCGGTTTGTATTGAGCTTGCGCGTTTGATTGTGTCGCGTTTCTATTTGCTTCTTCTTGTAATCGCTTAATTCCCTCATCGATATCTTCCGATGTGATGGGTTGCGATGCGGAAGCGTTTGAGTTATACATGTCTCGAGTACGATAGATTTCGTCGGGGTCAAAGATACTTGAATCGTATGACGTTAGTGAGAATTCGCGGCGGTGTGTTAGTCTACTAGACGCGCTTATTGATGATTTGATATCAACATCTAGTTCTATATTATTCGCTATTAAACTGTTGTCTAATTCGCCGAAGGAAAATTCGCGTTCGATTACAACGTTTGCTCCGAGTTCTGGTTCGGACAAATTCTCGCTTGAATTTAATGCGCTTAGATTTCTTCGTACGTTATCGCGTATATCCCGGAGTGCTTCTACTGCTACTCTTATAGGGCTTACTGCGCTATTTCTAATGGCTCTATTTGCTGGTTCGCTAAATAGCCACGATTTATTCGCTGCGCTTTTTTGTTGCGCGTTTCGGTTTTCCGACATTCGCGCGTTTACAAATTTTTAATTGTTCGGCTTACAATAATACGATGAGCAGCATTGTCTCTCGTTCGGTGTCGACCGTCGGGCGTCGATCGTCGCGTGCTGTTGAGATAGGTCGGTGCGCCTTCTCAGGTTCCGCTTATCGTTGTCGCCTCGATGTACCGGGTGACTCGAAGTTCCTGATGGACTTCCTTTTCCTCGGTTGTAGTTGTTGATCGTTTGACGGAGTTTCCTTTGCTGTCTCTCGTTCTGTCGATTCCACGGAATTTTTCTTCCTCGTGGTTGTGGACCTTTGCCGGTGTCGATCTTGTTAGAGCTGGCGTATCCCACCGCTGCCACCAATTAATGTTGTGCCTCTAGCCGCTAAGGAAGAGGTCTTTAGGGATTTATACGCCCAAAGGATTAGGATCCACGCTCGAAATAAGACACTCCCGAACGTTAGGTATAAATTGATATATTTCACAGATTCTTTCGTACACTTTCACTTAATCGCGATTATAATAATCGGGCGCGATACGTACGGTACTTCGATACTATCGATATATGCGAGCGAGTAGCGAGCGATGTTAATGAGCTATATTACTAAGCTATGTTACTGAGCTAGCGTCGGTGCATCTCGCGCTCAATATATATTAATTAATTAGGTCGTTGATTAGGGAGGAGTGTGGTGTCCCTGACCGGAGCATGTCTCGTGCTCCGCTCGTCAGCTGTCTCGTCAACTGCTTACTCAGCTTCCGAGAACTTTATCGTGACTTCCTTCTCTTTAGTCACGTATCTTACTTTTATTTTATTAATAATCTTTTATTCTTTCTTAATCACTTTTCCTTGGGCTGTTTCCCTGATTCTAATGCTTTGCTTTAATCAGCTCTTTCTCAATCTTTTCTGTTCTACTTTACTTGCTTTATCTTTTAATATTAAGAAATCGGTCGGGTTACGACAGAACTAAACCTCGAAATTTGGATGACCTGCGACACCGAATTACTACTGAAGTGGCATTAATTACCATCGAAATATTGGAAAACGTTATTAGTAATTTTTATCATCGATTGGCTCACTGTCAAACTGTACAAGGTCAACAGTTTGAACATTTATTGTAAACGCACACACTTACTCACTCACTAACTCATTCACGCATTCATTTACTCGCTCGCTCGCTCGATCATTCGCTCACTCACACACTCACACACACATTGTAAACGCACTCACTTACTCACTCACTACTCACTTACTAACTTGTTTACTCATTAATTCACTCGCTGGCTCACTCACACACTCAAACACACATATTGTAAACGCACTCACTTACTCATTCGCTACTCACTTACTAACTTATTTACTCATTCATTCACTCACTCGCTCATTCATACACTCACACACACACTCACTCACTTACTCATTCCTTTATTCGTTCCCTTACTCACTCACTCCTTCCCTCCCTCCTTCCCTCACTCATTAACTCACTCGCTAGCTCGCTCAATTATTTACACACGTGCATTTAAACACAAACAAACACACACACACACACGCACGCACGCACACGCACGCACACGAGATATAAATCCGACCGAGCAACCTCCACGCGGTACATCTTGGATTACGCTAATGCCGGCGGTACTTAAACTATGAGGACTCATAACTCAGAAAGTTTTCATCGAAAAAGGATTTGTAATAAGTGTTTTGAAAACATCTTAACATCAGCTATAAAAATATGCAATAAAAAATAAGGGATTCCGTTTAAAAAATTCAATTTGACCTTGATCTGACCTTTGCAACGCCATCCAAAGTCAAACAGCTATTACCGTTGAATGCGTCTTTTTAAGCCTTACAACTTTTATCTGAAATATTTTTCTCTAAAATGCAACGTTTACGAGATATTTGAGTGTATTCAGACTTTTGACACATCCTGTATATATATCCTCCAGAGGGATAAATAAAGTGGCAAAAATAAAGTATTTAAGCTAAACAAAGCACTCTACGGACTAAAACAAACTCCTCTTAGATGGAATATTAGATTCTCGAATTTTTTGAAAGAAAAAGGATTTCAATCACTAGCGAGTGAGCAGTGCCTATTCAAGAAAGAGGACAGCGAATTAATTCTGGGCATCTACGTTGACGACGGAATTATAATTGGCAGAAATCTTCAAGAAATAAACCAAATAATAAAGAAATTGAAACAAGAGTTCAAAATAACGGTAATACGAGAAGTTACGACCTTTGTGGGATTTGAAATAATGAAAAATCAAGAAACTATTAAACTGATCCAGACAGAATACACTGAAAGCATTCTCAAACAATGCGAAATGCAAAACTCGAAACCAGTGAAAGTACCGTTACAGAAAAACGAATAAACTAAGACTGAAAAGAAAACTAAAAACTATCCGTACAGAGAAACGATTGGAAGATTGCTGTACTTGTCCATGAAAACAAGGCCAGATATCGCCTACGCAGTGAACTTTTGCAGCCGCTACATGGAAGAGCCAACGCAAGAAAGAATAACAGACGTGAAACATATACTCAAATATCTGAATGGAAACACTGACCTAGGACTGTAATATAAAAGCGACGGAAAACCAAACCTGCTCAAAGCGTATTGCGATGTCGACTACGCCGGAGACCCAGAGACCAGGAAAAGCACGACTGGATATGTGATCTTCTATGGAGAAGGTCCCATCAGTTGGAGCTCCAGGAAACAGTCGGTTATAGCACTATCAAGTACAGAAGCGGAATACATAGCCGCAGCAGAGTGTTGCAAAGAACTCTTATACCTAAAACCGTTGCGCGAAGAAATATTGACTGAAAAAGTGACAATTGAATTGAACGTGGACAATCAAAGTGCAATCGTGTTAATGAAAAACGGAATAGTCAATAAGCGTTCGAAGCATATAGATGTGAAATTTAAATTTGTTCACGAATTAGTGAAAGAAGGAATAGCAAAGCTGAAATATTGTCCGACCGATGATCAATTGGCCGATATTTTCACCAAACACTGACCGCGGTGAAGTTTGTTAAAATTAAAAATAATTTGTAGAGAACTAGCTCAAAATTAAGGGGAAGTGTTAAGAATTTCGGAAAAAGAATAATTTTAAATTGGCGGTAATTCTGCGATAGTCGCGTCAATCGATAAAACATCGATAATAGAGGAACAGGAGCGCCGGATTTAAGCAACGAAACACACCAGCGTTACTCGTCCCTTTTCCCTGGCGAACCTCGCAGCGTGCGCACATGTCCTCTCGACGTAGTCAGATAAGTAACGAATAAGACAGAAAGAATCTTCTTGCGAGTGTAGATAGGACGAAGCACTGAAAGGCTTCTTAAACTGTAAACTCAGAATACTTAAATCTATCTCAACTAGAACTGTCGAATCCTTTATTAGTTTCTGTTCAAGATTTACAGTTGTATCCGTTCTGTATAGCGAACCTTTTTTTTGTACACGCATATATAAAGATAAATTACAGACAAATACAGAATCTCAACTGTAACGCATGCGTTGCACCTTTAATTCCTCAACAATTTTCAATACTCACAAGGAGATGACGCCAATTGAAAAATCAATTTTCGAACGAGTCATAGCTCGTTCGATAGGTTGTAAGTAGAGTATAAAAACCCTAAAGGGGTTTGAGTGAATGGGCTTTTGTTTAGAAGAAATCGCTATGCAAAATTTGGTTCACGAAGCTACGCCGCACATGAACAGAAAATTTACACTCGTTTTCAGTGAGGCGGCGTAGCTGACATGAGATGACTGTGGCTCCCGTCCCCGTGCTTTTTATGCCGGCGGCGAGTGTTCGAGTCCTACCGAAGACTGTTTTGCTTCATGTTTGTTTTTTTTTCATAATGTAGGACATATAATAAATATTTTGTTATATTATTTTAATGTATTCCGTTTTTCTGTGTGAAATTAAGGAAATTTCAGGTTGTTTGAATGTAAAACAAAATAAAGACACAGTTTTGCTAATTTGTTAGAAACATATTATGCATATTCAAGCATACATTTAAATCTCGGTGCTGATTAATAAATAATGAATCAGCGATTGTATGCAAATTGCAGCTCGAGTTTAGGTTTTCACCCATTATTAAAGGTGGAAGGGACTATTGACCTTGTCCCCTCTTTTCGCTCTTTTGTAACGACTTTCGCAGAGGGATTCTCGTTGTGACGTGTCTCGACCAGTTTCGATACAGCATTTCTAGAGCGTGGTATGAAACATCGAACGGTAAAAATGGAGACAACGGACATTATTGATGACATTATTGAACAAGTGCAACTTCTTGCAAAATGCGATATTTCAAAGGAAGATCTGACGGATGCGATCGAATATTTTCGTGGTAAATATATGTTATTAATAAATAATTGAGGGAAACGTCTGCTTTTATAACCACAGTACATTTCAAATTATAATGTGAAATAATTGTTTCCAGATATACTTATACAATTCAATTTAATATCTGTTGACGCGCCAGGGAAATTTTCTAACAATGCCAAATTGGTTGGTGGCAAACTGTTTGAGAAATTTGTAAAATTATTGGGACAGCATGAAATTTCGGACGAGGTTGAATATTATGTTGAAGAAGACCAAGAAGATATTACGTGCGAAAATATGCCGAGTACGAGTCAAGGCCAGAGTATACCTGATGAAGAGTACGAAAAAAGTCCGGAAAAAGTTTCTGTGCATGAAACAGTGCCATTCGATATAAAATTAAAGATCGTAATGACTGCTCAAGAACATCCACATTGGAGCTTCCGTACGTTACAGCAACGATTTAAAAAGCATTTACAGCGTCCTCTTCAATTAACGCGATATAAAAACGCTGTTTTGTCAGACGGCACTTTTAGAGATAAGCTGAATGCAATAAAGGCTAACGTGTACGATCGTTTCAAAGAAGCAAGAAAAAATAGACAATTAGTAACACGACGTTTGTTGCAACAGTGGGCCATAGCTGCAGCCGCGCAATATAATGATACAAAACAGAAAAGCGAAGAGCATACAAATATTTTCCGTTTCGTAGCATCGAGCACGTGGTTGACCGTCTTTCTACGCGAACATATTTCTAATCGCCGTGTTGTCCGGTATATTTCAAAAAAAGAGGCGATTTCACCAGAAGATGTAATAAAATCAGCGGAATAATTTCAAGCGCTAATTCAAGCAGTTTCACCGGACTATGATCCTGATTTCATAATTAATACGGTTCAAACGAGCTGTGAGTACAGAGTTAATGTATCGCGAACTTACACGCACACTGGAGAAAAATTAGTCCAATTGTACATCGGCGATTTGAATAAAGTTTCGCATTCGTATATCGCCCAATACTCGATGACAAAATCCGGTAAGCTATTAAATAAAGTATTTGTTTGCTTACAAGAATTTACTGACAGCTTTGGAGTGCGTGTACAGAAAGATGAGTTGCTGAAATTATTAGGTGTACAACTTTGCTTCCGCCGTTTTCCTATAGATGGCTTTAGCGGTAAGTAGTGGTCGAAATATAGATATAAATAGATCATAGACGTCATGCAATAAACTTGAGCATCTGTCAACATAACCCCATAGAAACATTAGTCGATTTGTGTCTGCATCATAAAGTTATTCTCGTTTGAAAATGTCAGTTTACGAGCCAAATTCTCGTCATTTGCGGGAGGTTTTAATTTTCTGCTTCAATATGAAGAAATCTGCGGCTGAGGCTCATCGAATGCTCTCAAATACTTATGGTGAGGCCGCTATTAGTGAAAGAACGTGTCGTGAGTGGTTTCAACGCTTCAAGAACGGTGATTTTCACGTCGAAGACCGGCATAGCGGTGGAAGAGAGAAGGTTTTCGAAGATGCAGAATTGGAGGCATTACTAAATGAAGACTCGAGTCAAAGTCAAGAAGAATTGGCACGATCATTGGGAGTGACTCAACAAGCAATTTCAAAACGCCTCAAAGACATGGGAATGATTCAGAAGCAAGGAAATTGGGTGCCGTACGAGTTGAAACCGAGAGATGTTGAACGGCGTTTGTTTGCTTGTGAACAGTTGCTTGAAAGGCAAAGACGGAAGGGATTTCTGCATCGCATTGTGACTGGGGACGAAAAATGGGTTCATTACGATAACCCCAAGCGCAGAAAATCATGGGGATATCCCGGCCATGCTTCCACGTCGACGGCCAAACCGAATATTCACGGCTCCAAGGTCATGCTCTGTATTTGGTGGGACCAGCTCGGCGTAGTGTATTATGAGCTGTTAAAACCGACTGAAACAATCACAGGCGATCGATATCGAACGCAATTAATGCGTTTGAGCCGAGCATTAAAAGACAAACGGCCGCAATACAACGAGAGGCACGATAAAGTGATTTTGCAGCATGACAATGCTCGACCCCATGTTGCGAAAGTGGTCAAGACATACTTGGAAACGTTGAAATGGGAAGTCCTACCCCACCCGCCGTATTCTCCAGACGTTGCTCCCTCTGACTATCACTTGTTTCGATCAATGGCACACGGCCTGGTTGAGCAGCACTTCCGGTCTTATGAAGAAGTAAGAAATTGGATCGATTCGTGGATCGCTTCAAAAGATAACCAGTTTTTTCAACGCGGGATTCGTACGCTGCCCGAAAGATGGGAGAAAGTAGTGGCCAGCGATGGACAATACTTTGAATCATAAATGTATAACCAGTTTTTTACAATAAAGCCTCGAATTTCGGAAAAAAAACGGCGGAAGCAAAGTTGTACACCTAATATGTAAAAATGTCGTTGTCGTATGTTCCAAGTCTGGCAAATTGACAACATCATTATACGAACAATATTTGAAAAGTGTTGTTGAGTCGTACGTCGGGAATAATCCGTTTTTATTTATTGTTGATTCCTGGGGAGGGCAAAAGAACATTCAAATTTATAATGAAATATTCCGCGACGAGAATAACAAACCGACGTGTAATTTACAAATTATACCATCAAAATGTACACCGATATGTCAGCCTTGCGATGTATATTTTTATAGGCAAGTGAAAATAATAATAAAAAAAATTCAAAACTGTCCGGATTTAATTTCAGGTGAGGTAAGTATGCAATTAAATAGAGCTGATGCAATTCGCATACAATCGTTGATACATTATTTATTATCAGCACCGAGATTTAAATGTATGCTTCAATATGCGTGGTATGCCTCTAAATTAGCTGACAACAGAGAAATATTTCTTAATGTTAATCAATTATGCTTTCCCCCAAATATTTATAATATAAAATGCCTGTGTGGACACCATAATTCATTTATAAAATGTTCGTGGTGCGACAAAGTTTTATGTTTCCGGTGTTTTTACACGAATTTTCATCCGCGACATTGCGACGCTATGGAAACGTATTACACGTAAACATATTCAGAAAAGAATGTTTTCATTTATATAACAATTACACATTGTGTAAAAAATATAATAATTAACTCACATGACTGCAAAACTGTATCTTTATTTTGTTTTACATTCAAACAACCTGAAATTTCCTTAATTTCACACAGAAAAACGGAATACATTAAAAATAATATAACAAAGTATTTATTATATGTCCTACATTAAGAAAAAAAAAACATGAAACAGAAGCGAAACAGTCTTCGGTGGGACTCGAACACTCGCCGCCGGCATAAAATGCACGGGGACGGGAGCCACAGTCATCTCATGTCAGCTACGCCGCCTCACTGAAAACGAGTGTAAATTTTCTGTTCATGTGCGGCGCAGCTTCGTGAACCAAATTTTGCATAGCGATTTCTCCTAAACAAAAGCCCATTCACTCAAACCCCTTTAGAGTTTTTATCCTCTACTTACAACCTATCGAACGAGCTATGACTCGTTCGAAAATTGATTTTTTAACTGGCGTCATCTCCTTGTCAGTTGGGATTTTCGTCCAATAAGCCAATACATTTTATGTAATCCCAGTTGCTTTTTTTGTGAATATGTGTTTTGTCTATGTAAGTCGTCGATCTATGTGCATGTCTAAATAATTGGATTCGTATTTTTGAGATATTTGGTTCCCATTTAACAAGAGAACATGCTTCTTTTCTATTCGTGAAGGTAACATGGACTGACTTCGATTCGTTAACTTTAATGCGCCATTTTTTTAACCATTTTTTTTAACCAGTTTTGTCAAGACTAGTTTGTGAGAGATTAGAAGCGATTTCCGGATTTTCATGCGCAGCAAATATTGTCGTGTCGTCTGCATATGTTGCGGTCAAAGTTTTTGCAGTAGTAGGAAGGTCGGCGGTGTAGAGTAGGTATAGTACTGGTCCCAGTATGCTCCCTTGTGGGACTCCGGACAAGATGGGATAGAGTTCGCTTCTAGCCTCTTGATGTTTTATCCGAAAATGTCTGTTTTCTAGATGATTTCTCAGAATAGCATAGAGATTCGCCGGAAGTTTAGTTTTTAACTTGTATGTTCAAGATTGAAACATTTAATTTAATCGATAAATTTAAACTGTAAATTCAACCGACAAATCTGAACGGTAAGAACCGCAATCAAAACACGAGCGAGAATAAACATCATCGCGATCAGCCGATCGGCGTGTGATCGCGTGATCATAACAAAGAAAAGTGTGACAAACACCTATATTCTCGAACGTTCGGCGCCGAAAATATCCTATTATGGAAATCGGTCGACCGCGACTCTTTTCCGTCATTATTCAGTCTGCCGCTGACGACGATTCGAGCTGGTCGATAGCAATCGATCATAATTTCTCGTATCATAATTTCTCGTATGATATTATCTCGTGTCGTATTCTCGCTCGTGTCATGTCGCGGTACTCATAGACCATTCGCGCTGCTATTGTTTAAGTCGCTCGTGTCGTATGCGCTTTCGTCATTCTCGTTGTAAATTCTCAACCGACATTCTAGTATACGATCGAGCATCGAACTCAGTGCGAAAGACGCCTCATTGTCTATATTACTACCTGCTCTATACTTATTGAGTTTGTGATTGTTAAGAGTGTGGAGTCCGAGAGTCGACGCGCGTTAACCGTTCCGCGAATGTCCTCTGCCTCGCGCCAAGCAACATCCGGCGTCCGCGTGCAAGATATCCGTTCTCGCGAGAGCCTCTAGCAAGAAGCTCCACAAGATTTCCGAAACGCGTCGAAGGCAGTCATTAACAGGACATTTTGAAGATTTCCGTCGCAGTCGCGGAATACGTGCCGTCGCTCGCTCCTATTATTCAAAATTAAACGAATATTGAAAACAATCTGCAATCGAGTATTTTCTGAAATCTCCTTATCCTCCAGCGGATCTACGGATTCGCGTTACATACCGCTTCTCGCTCATCTCTGAGCGTTTCTCAAGCTTCGGGCGATCTCGTCGAGGTCGACTCCCGAACATTGTAAAAAAAACCGGTTGTTCAAAATTGAATCATTAAAATGTCGTTTCTAAATTTCGCCGTTATATTAAAACGATTGCCTCAGAAAATGAAACACGAGCGAGAACAACCAAGCGTCGCGGTCACCCGCTCGGTGCGTGATCGCATTCTTAGAATGAAAAACTGTGACAAACAGCAAGTTCTCGAAGGTTCGAAATCAGAAAAACTTGTTATTCACATCGGCAGAGCGCAAGTTTCCGCGGTCGGTCGATTTAGTCTGCCTACGACAACGATTCGAGCTGGTCGATAGCAATCGATCATAGTTTCGAATATCATCATTTCTCGTGTGATATTCTTTCGTGTCTTATTCTCGCTCGTGTCGCAAACGCAGTAGGCTTACTCGTCTCAAATCGGTCCGAATTGTCTCGCCATACAATCGCATTCATATTCTCGCGGCGGTCAATTCGGTCATATCTCAAACTTTATTATTCATTCAGTTAGTGCTAAGACATCGTGAAAGTTAAGTGTTAAGAGTGTGGAGTCCGAGAGTCGACGCGCGTTAACCGTTCCGCGAATGTCCTCTGCCTCGCGCCAAGCAACACCCGGCGTTCGCGTGCAAGATTTCCGCTCTCGCGAGAGTTTCTAGCAAGAAGCTCTTAATCAAGATTTCCGAACCGCGAGAAAGGGCAAACATTAACAGAACATTTGAAGATCTCCGTCGGAATCGCGGAATACGTGCCGTCGCTCGCTCCTATTAGTCAAAATAAAAAAGAACATTTCTTAACATCTGCACTCGACTCATTTCATTCTCCTTATCCTCCAGCGGATCTACGGATTCGCGTAACACACCGCTTCTCGCTCATCTCTGAGCGTCTCTCTTAAAATTCGGGCGATCACGTCGAGGTCGACTCCCGAACACCGGTGAACCAGACTTTATCGAAGGCTTGGGTAATGTCTAGGAAGCCTGCAGAACAATATTTCTTAGTTTCCAGGCTTTTCCTGATTTCAAACCATATTCTGTGAATCTGTTCAAGAGTTGAATGTTTTTCGCGGAATCTAAATTGATGATCTGGTATCAGGTTTCTTTCTCTTATGGCAGGGAATAGTCTTGAAAGTATTAATTTTTCTAGGATCTTCCCTGCCGAAAATGATCGATTAAAACTGATTAAAAAAGAAGTAATCCGAATCGATCGGGATTTCTGCACCGAAAATACGGTATTAAAACCGATTGAGAATAGTCAAATCGAATTTAGTACGCTTCAGGCGGATTAATGTTGGGTGATATACATCCACCTCAATCCGAAATTATACGATTTCATAAGTTATAATTAAATCGGTTTTAATACGATGTGAATCTGTCGGAGGACGACAAAAGTAATTCGGATTGAAAATAATCCGCGAAAGCGATATTAAAACCGATTATAATTCGTTCGGAGTTAAAATCGATTACTTTTTAATCCGGGCGCGGATTGAACCGAGTAAAACTGATTAGAACCGATTAAAACGGATTATGTTTTAATCGGTTTTAATCGAACATTTTCGGCAGGGTTGGAGGGAATAAGTAACAGGCTAATTGGCCTGTAAGATTTAGCTTCCTCTTGCGGTTTCCCTGGTTTAGGAATCATGATTATCTCGGCAACTTTCCATTGGGGTGGGAAGAAATTTGTCCGTAGTATAGCATTGAATAACTGAGTTAAGAAAATGGAACCTTCATCTGGTAGTTCTTGTAAGAT
This sequence comes from Formica selysi, assembly GCA_009859135.1. Lineage (NCBI taxonomy): Eukaryota > Metazoa > Arthropoda > Insecta > Hymenoptera > Formicidae > Formica > Formica selysi. The sequence continues at coordinate 30,598 of WHNR01000214.1, forward strand.
TTTCCCCGTGATGTGATCATATCCAGGAGCTTTCTTTAGATCTGTATTTTTCTTGATTATATTAAAAACTTCCCTTTTCGTGATTATATTTAATGATGGCTCTAATTGATATCGTTCTTCCAAAGTTTTTATAAGCATGTTTTCCTCTTCTTGACTTATTTCACTAGAACTCGGGTAAAAAACGTTAGCTAAGTGTTTACCAAAGACATCCGCTTTTTCTGAGCTACTTCGGGCCCAATTGTTGTCATGTTGCCGCACTGGCGGAAGCATTATTTGAGGCTGTTTGTGTTTTTTTGTTGCTTTCCAGAGCGAGTAGTCAGTTACAGCTGTGGGGCTGAGATCTTCAAGATATTCTTTTTCTATCTTGGTTTCTCAAATCGTCCAGCATTTTTTTTAATTCCTTGGTGATTTTGTTTAATTCAGTTTTCGTCTTGGGCGATCTATTGACTTGCCACTGCTTTCGTATATGCCGTTTCTCTAAGATTTTCTCCTTAATGGCGGCTGGACAGGTGTAATTGAACTTTTGATAGGTGGATACAGGTGTGGCATCCCAGGCAAAGTGTTGTACACATTTATTGAAAAGTTCAACAGCATTTGTTATTATATATCAAGCGGTGTCTTTAGATTAATGTTTGTATTTAAGTTACTAGCTACGTTTTCACAAAGGGTAGTCCAATTCGTGTGCTTGTTGTGGGATATATTGCAGGACACATTCTCGGGGTCTATCTATTACTCTTGTATTTAATCTGAGTAAGATTGGTGAATGATCTGAAGTCAACTCCAGACAAGTCTTCGCGCAGCATTTGAGTTTAGATATGCCCTTGAGTATTGCAAAATCGATTAGATCTAGGATTTTCCTTCCGTCACTAGGCCAATAGGTGGGTTTTCCTGTGGAGACTACATCCAAGTTGTGGGCTTCAATAGTTTCTCTCGTCCTTTGGCGGTTGAAAGTCTAGAACTCCAGAAAGTATGCTTCGTATTACAGTCCTATATAATCAGATAAGCGACATCGTTACCCTCTCCATGCTTCCCATGATCGCCATGTTGGGCCCGCAGCTGTCCATTTGTAATCTAAAATGTCTTTAAAATGTCTCAGAGATATTTAACATGTTTTTTTTTAAATAACATTACAAATATACTTTTTTCTCACTTACGGTGCGCCGGTTGCGATTAGTTTGCGCGTAGGATTCAGTACGGGCAAACTAATCGCCAACATAGGGCGCGTTCCACTTAACGATCGCAACGCTCGCGAGCATTATCTGTCTTTGTTTAACTTTCGGTGAACAACAAAGATGAAATGATATCGTGAGCGTTGCGGTCGTTAAGTGAAACGGGCCCGTGGCGGTCAGCCAATCAGCAAGCGGAACGCCATTGTCGCTTCTCTGATTATATAGGACTTTACTTCGCATTATAATCTCCGGCAGCCAGAAAACGTTTTCCTAATGTAGTAAAGTAACTTTCAAAGTGTTCCTTCTTGATTGCATGTTTTGGGGGGCAGTATATAGCTGAAATAGTAAGCTTGCCAGAGAGGTCTTCAATTATGACACTAGTGGATTGGAGAAAGTCTTTTTGGAATTTATTTGCTTCATAGTGTTTAATATTGTTTCTGATGATCACGGCTGAGCCTCCATGAGCGATAGAGTCCGGGTGCGTGGTGTGGTACACCGAGTAATTGGGAATTTTGAGGTAGTTTTTATTAGTGAAATGAGTCTCGGATACTAACATTATATCCACGTTATTATTTAAGAGGAATATTTTCTTGTAAATGTTTGGATAGGCCATTTGTATTCCATATACCGATGAGGAGTAATTGATCCATTATGGAAGTTTAGTGACAAGGACTGTAAATATGTTGAGCATGGAATTTATTTTTTCCATCAGATCTTTCATCATGTTTTTGAGATGAGTAATATCATTTTTTGGATAATCATTATTGGGAGAATTTTGTTTGGACTGGTCATTTTGACCTTTAACTGAGTCGGCATACGTATAGTTATCTTGGACTATTTTGGATGATGGAATCCTTCTTGCAGGTGTTCCTTTGTCCAGAATAGGCAGTTCTTTCTTAGAGTGGGATACATGTTTCTTTGTAACGATTTATATATGGTGCAATCTTTATAATTTGCTGGATGGCTATCTCCGCAAAGCACACATTTTACATCGTCAGATCTACCTTTTCTGTGCCAGTTTATTGTAGCATGGTCTCTTGAGCACTTCACATACCTTGGTTTACGATGGCAGAAACTTTTAGTGTGTCCATATCTTTGACAATTAGTGCATTGCGGTATTTCACGTTTCTGATGGGGGGGGGGGGGGGGTTCAAATACAACTTGACTGTTGAGCATGGTCTGTATCTCATATATCTTTTTATTGTCTGGATTTGGTTTCAGTTCGACATAGAAAAGTGAGCAGGATTTTTTGGTAATTCAACTTTTAATATTCCAGACGATCATGACATCGTGACCATGAGATGTTATTTCATTTTTTATATTCTCTATGTCCGTTGAGTAGTGGAGGTATTTGAGGACCACTTTAAAACTTCTATCTTTCTTTGGCTTGTATATGCGAAATTCAGTGTTTTTTGCTTGCAGTTCCTTTACTATGATCGAGTTCACTTCAGAGTTATTAGGTTGTATTTTAACTTCGCCGTTATTGAGTGTTTTGATAATATATTGATTTCCAACTTTCTCGGATAACATATGGGTTAAAGGATTGATGTTACTGACTTTAGCAACATATATCGGGGGTGGTTTAGGAACTTCTTCGTTAGGCGTTATATCAGAATCACCGTCATCCTCAAGACCTTCAAACATATTTGAAGTAGGGATATTGGAGGAATATTGCGGTCCCAGCCAGTAATTATGTTTGAGTTGTTTGCGACTAGTGATTTGATTGTCGGGACTATTTCTGTTCCTCTTTCGATTGTTTGTTACATCGATGGTAGGTTTAAAGGAAACTGCGGGTTGATCGCCATGCGAATAACTTTTTTCACGTTGTTGAAAGAGGCTTTTGTGAAGCGTTTGTTGTATAAGTTTGGTTTTAGTGTTCTGCTTTCGCTGTGCTAGATCGTTGTTCAAGGCAGGGTTGTTCACAAGAATGAAGTTTGTGATATTTAATTTTGGAAGCAATAGTTGGCCCGCCTCCCAGAATCCATGGGGCCAGCCTCTTCAGAGGGTGGATTTTCTAGGTTTGCGACTGGTCTGCCACCTTGAATAGTTAATCCTAGATTCGTTTTGTCCATTGCTTGAAATGCTAGTTTTGATCCGCTCCGAGAATTTTATTTCCCCGGTACCTCCGGCATGCCGACGAGCATTTCCCTGGGGAGACGCCCGATGGGGGACTAGCAACCCCACACGAGAGCTACAAGAATATACAATAAAAAATGGGGGGTTCCATTTAAGAAAACATCGATCACATTGACCTCACCTTGAAAAAGTCACTCAAAGTCAAGTCCATATTTTAATCACGTAGCCCCCTCAAAACCATGCAACTTTTATCTGAAACTTCCTTTTCAAAATTGCATTGTTTACGAGTGTGGTGCCTGCGTGCCTGCGTGCCTGCGTGCCTGCGTGCCTGCGTGCCTGCCCGCCTGCCCGCCTGCCCGCCTGCCCGCCTGCCCGCCTGCCCGCCTGCCCGCCTGCCCGCCTGCCCGCCTGCCCGCCTGCCCGCCTGCCCGCCTGCCCGCCTGCCCGCCTGCCCGCCTGCCCGCCTGCCCGCCTGCCCGCCTGCCCGCCTGCCCGCCTGCCCGCCTGCCCGCCTGCCCGCCTGCCCGCCTGCGCGCCTGCCCGCCTGCCCGCCTGCCCGCCTGCCCGCCTGCCCGCCTGCCCGCCTGCCTGCCAGCGTTACTGTTAATCGAAAATATATTATGAAACGTTACTACTCTGGCAGTGTAAATTAAAATAAAATTAAAATACAAATGCAGCAAGAGATTTTGGATGGTTGAAATATTCAAATAAATAAGACAAAAGGGGATTCACAAATGACAAAATGAGAGTTTAAAAAACTATTGTTAAAAGTAGGAAATTATTTAAAGGAGCAGTATGTTATAAACATGCAGAAAAAAAATTATGGAAATTATATCCCTTAATCCTTGATTAGATTCTAATATTCTGCTGGGAGATAGTAACGTTTTATATATATTTTGTTTAATAATAATAATATCTATTGTGTATAATGTAAATAAATATCAATTTTCAGTATTAGTATTGTGTATCAGAACATAATTTTTTTTATCTCGACCAAATTTATATCATTCACATGCCATTAGCCGCAAGAAGCTGGAATTTATCTCATTCAGATTCCTGCGCAATGATTTCTGTGCAGATGCAGACGCTCGACGCTCGATGCTCGATGCTGCCATGTAATGGCACCTTTAGTCGTAATCATAAGGCCGTAAGCAAATCAACCAATCACAATCAAGCATTCTAAAACGTAATAAGAATGTTTGAACTGTGATTGGTTGATTTGCTTACGGCCCTTACGGTTACGACTAAAATTTTTTCACGTGCAATGGCCTTAACATAGTTTACTTTATTTAGCATTTCTTTTCAATAGGGACTGCGCACAATTGATTCTTTGCATTGCATTGTAATTTAAGGGTCGGCAGGAGAGACAGTGGAGACCTCTCGCGGATTGCCGTGAATTACGGATTCACTTCTCCCGTATTACGGCCAAAAAATAAAGAGAATCGTATTAAAATTGTGATATTTGTAAACAGTAGGATCATCCGCAATCCTGTGCAAAGCTATCTTCTGAAAAAAAAATTAAAATAATATTTCATAAGTTGACAAAAAAGGTACAGCTCATGGCAGATTAGGTGCAGTGAGCCATGAGCTGTATTTTATTTATTATAAATTTTTTGAGAGTCAAAATGCAAAATCCCGCTCTGTACAGGAGAGACTGCGTAATTATATAAAGAATATACCAAAAAAAGTTTCATGAAGTAATATTACTTCTTCGATGCAAAATACGGAATAAGCGGATCTCACTAGATCTATAATATATCTAAAGAGCAGCTCATGGAGAAATTTTCCGTGGTAACATACTGACAGCTCGACAAGGAAAGATTATCGTTCTGTCTTTGTCTCTCTTGCATCGTGTATGTAGTGTAGTGTCCGTGTAGATACAACCAAGTACATTGAGACATAGATACAACCGCTTGACAAAGAGAGATAATTGCGTCATCTTTGTCTTTCTTTCATCGCGTATATATGTAGTGTCCGTGAAGGCACACATCGATATATTGAGCATACGGATACTATTGTGGGAGATAATGTTAGACAAGGAGCTACAATTGCGTGCTATCCTTGTTCCTCTAGCATATCGCTTTACGATCGAGATACGGCCTGAAAATGCTTTCTGGTCTCTCGTGGCAGAAAGCAGTAATCATGAAGGAAGAGTAAGGAGAGTTATCTCGATAGTGTAGAAAGGAAAAAAGTTGGTCACGAAAAATGTTCCCTATGTGGCCAGGTTTGCCAAATGGAATAATTTGGACCATTTTGCCGCCATCTTGAATATTCGTATATGTATAGTGTTACGTTTAGTTGTGGTAGTAATTAGTAAGTAATGTGTCATCCAACACACTTACTGATCACTAATACAACTAAACATAACACTATATATTTACGAATATTCAAGATGGCGACGAATTGGTCCAAGTTATTCCATTTGGCAAACCTGGTCACATACGGAACATTTTTCGTGACCATTTCCAATCTAGGTAGATAACTCTCCTTACTCTTCCTTCATGGCAGTAATGCAACAAGACTAACAGGCATCCATTTTTTGAAAATTTTATACTTGTGTGTATACATATGTGCTTATGGTAAATATGCATAAAAGGTTACACCTCACCGATTTAATTGCCACTTAAATATGTTGTAGGGGGGGGGGTGTTCTGAGTAATTCCCCGCAAGAATCAAGTGGGGGTCGGAGTTGGTTTAGGAGATATAACAAATTAAAGTTTCACAGTTTTAATGCTATTCTTTATGTATTATAAGAAAAAATAGGTTTGGGTTAGGTTAGGTTATATCTTCCGGAAGTGGAGCCCCCCCCCTCGTAGGGAGGGGGCGGAATCCACTGCATCCATCCATACACTTTCCCATCCACACAACAATTGTGAGGTAGACCTTGTTTCGCGTTGTAAAGTATATGCGTGGACACAGTGGGTTCCGCTCCCTTCTACGGGGGGACTCCACTTCCGGAAGATATAACCTAACCCAAACCTATTTTCAGTTTTAAAAGTGAAATTGAAGACATGACTCAAAAATTCATGTAGTCGCATGTTGAAAGCTGAGATAAAGTTCCAAAAAGTACTCACCCCCGATTTTTTTGAAACTCAGTATTCTTACGTATTTTGACGCGCTGATTACGAATATCATAGTGAAAATTGGCGACTACTTGATTTTCATGGTAAAAACCATGAAAAACCCATAAAAATTATTTTTTACGTTTATCTCAGTAAATACGAAAAATCATGATAAATGTTTTAGACAAAAGTTTTAAATCTCACAGAGAAACATTTTAGGTTCTATACATTTTCACCGTATGAATAATAGTTTTCGAGGAAATGGAGTATAAAGACAGTAACAGCGTTAACACAAAAATACTAACTTTAGAGTGCTTTTTAACTGTGAGTCCCCTCGCCTCTCACAAACCGGGGTGCTTTTTACTGTGAGTCCCCTTGCCTCTCACAAACCGGGGTGCTTTTTAACTGTGAGTCCCCTCGCATCTCACAAACCGGGGTGCTTTTTTACTGTGAGTCCCCTCGCCTCTCACAAACCGGGGTGCTTTTTTACTGTGAGTCCTCTCGCCTCTCACAAACGGAAGTGCTACTGCCAGAATAGCAAATCCTAATATCCGCAAGTAGTTGAATAAACGGATCTACGTTTAATTTCTTGACACGACACCGCCACAAGAATTCGCAAAGATGGTCTGCAAGGTTGCTCTTACAAACTCCTCCACGAGATAGAAATCGACGCATCTAGCGCTAAGAAGACTCGATGTTTTGAGTATGAGCTCTAGTATCGTGGTTCACAAATTCTTCAGAGTGATTCATAATCTTATGCACATAGCCATGATTTTCTAAATTTATGCAGCCCTTTCAACAATCGGCATGAATTTCTATCCCTGCAGCTACATGTTTTTTTATTAACTCGACCAAGGTGTTCTCATCTCTTTTATTATCAGGACAGATTTCCAACTGATACTTATATGCATAGCCCCTGTGAATTATTCCCAAAATCCAAGAACTTTCAACCACACGTCCTCTTTCATATTTGCGGCGATCGATCTTGCATACATCAATTTCCACAATCTCGCCAACACCTCCAATTTGGCCTTCATCGTCGAATTGTTGGTCGAGAGCAACCATGCAGACCTCTCGGCAAAAAAAAAATCTATCAGCAACAATTTCCCGCGAAATTTGCTGACCTCTATAATACTACTTTCCTTCACAGTCTGTTCAACAGTGAAGTTGACAGCAAAACTATATGTAATCAGCATGCAAGTTGCTGCAGAAACATGGCACCTCTCAAACCACGTATTTTCTGCAACACTTACATTATGATCATATAGACCCTTTTTCCGACAAATAAACAGATCACAACTTAGCTTAGACTTTGCCAAATTCATTTTTCTTTTATGTTTTGAACAATACCTTTCTCTAGGTATTAGCTCAATATCGCGAATCCATTCAAGAGTCCTCTCTCGATTCTGTAAAATCGAACTCAAAGTAAAAATATTATAAGTACGGTCCATTTCTGAGAAAATATCAAGATTGAACAAAAGATACACACAAAAATGTAGCTTGCACAATGTTTTGAACTAACCCAAGTAGTAAGCGCCCAGTTGTCCAGAGGCAAACGGATGTTTCTCGTGCAGCCAGCACAGACGTCGCCCTTACATAAAGGAAGGTATCGCTTTACCCCATGTAAAGCATATCCTGATACTTTTGTGTACAATTCAAAATAACTCCTATCTTGTGTATAATAATTGTAAAAGAATGTATATTTAAATCTTCGCCTTACTAAATCTACCATATACTAAAATGACAGATTCTGAAAAAATTAGCAAAAGCTCCTACGCAAGGAAGGATGTGCAATGAATCAGAAGGAGAAGAATGATAACATGTGCTATTTTATTTTGTAACAAGAAGAACAAAATCAATCCTACATGACCCAACCTGTATCTGAGGGGATAGACCGAGTAAGTACCGTACAAGTGATAGTTTTCGAGAAAATCAAAGTTAAACATATATCTCAAACCAATTGCTGTATAGGTGAAACTACAAAGGCTGACAGTACTGTATAGAAGTCCCAATATATAACCTCGCTTTGCATGGAAAGTTGCAAATCCATGTGGAACCTCGCTTCGCGTGGAAAAGTGTATGCGTGGAAACAGTGGGTTCCGCCCCCCTGCGGGGGGCTCCACTACCAAAAAACTAAACAAATAGGTTTGCGTGGAACCTCGCTTTGCGTGGAAAGTTGCAAACCCATGTGGAATCGTATATGTACTGCAAAGTACATGCTTAAATGGGAGGACAGATATAAGATTTAGAGTCCATCGTTTTTGTCGAAAACTATCACTCGTACGGTAAAAATGAATAGGACATAAAATGTTTATCTCTGTGAGATCTAAAACTTTTGTCTAAAACATTTATCATGATTTTCCGTATTTACTGAGATAAGCGTAAAAAACTATAATTTTTATGGGTTTTTCATGGTTTTCACCATGAAAATCAAATAGTCGCCAATTTTCACTATGATATTCGTAATCAGCGCATCAAAATACGTAAGATTACTGAGTTTCAAAAAAATCGGGGTTGAGTACTTTTCGGAACTACACCCCGAAGTTACATCACATAACATCTACCATCTGACAACATGGGTGACTCACTATTGTTCCGCGTATTGTCACATTTTTGATATAATATATTCCATATACTTTGTAATTGCGCTGAGGATGGTCCAAAAAAGAGACTGGAACGTACGCTTTTTGTGATGTTGTCTATCACGTAGTCAAAATATCAATGTAATTTGATTGTAATAAAACATATGCGCACAAATTACCGCGCTGGCTCTTGATTGCCTTTTATTTCCATCGGATAAAATATTATAAACCTTCTGGTGTATTTGGTCGCTCATATTTGTGTCGATGTCGCGAGCTTTGATTCTTCCGTTTTTGTAATTCTTCTCTTGACAAAGACAAATTATTATAATACTAAAAATCAAATATCATGAATTATTCTTTTATGGGAAAATATGTATATTTATTTATTTATTTATATTTATTTATATTTTTTTATTTATATTTATTTATTTATATTTTTTTATTTATTCATATCTTATATAACTATACTGTTAATATTGTATTACTTCTCTGCATTTCCAGCAATCCCAGCTGTTTAACTTTGCTCTATCAGCTTTACATCGCATGTTAAGCTGCTTATTTGAAATGTCCTTTTTTTTGGACCGTCTGTAAATGTTTTCATTAGATATATAAAAGCAACTAACATTACCACAATTGTTAAGTGACATTTACACATTAAACTTATCCAATAACATATTTTTTTCAGGTGGCTTGTTTTCTGTGTCATCCAAATTGAAATTATCTATGTCATTTATATTTGCAGCTTGCTCTGCAGGCAGATAAAAAGTTTCGTCTTCGCAGGCAAAGTATTTTATATTTTGAATAAGTACTTTATCTTTTTTTACTTTATTTATTAATAATTCATCTCCTTTTGAGCTTCAATCGGTTTTTTAATTTTAATATCAATCTTGTTATGCATTTTTATTGGTGAAAGACAATTTATGTTAATTTTATCTTTCAATGTATTAACTGCAGTACTCATTAAAGATTTATCATCCATTTGCGTAAAAGTATGTTTAGGCGAAGAACATAATCCAAAATCTATATGTTTTACAGGAATTTTCCTCTTGAGTTTTAAAGACTGTTTGACTTTTGACGTAACACTTCTTTGCATAGGACTGACTTCTATCACATCTTTGGAAATTTCACTAGTGTTATTCACTAGTGTTGAAGTATTATTTTCAGTAACAATTGTATTTGCAGTAGCATTTGCTACTAGAAACATCTTGAATAAAAATCTGTTCTACACTACGCAATATATTAGCTGCCTTATGTTTGTCTACACTTGAGGACAGTACCATTCTTTACATACCTTTCTTTTCATTATTTTTGATTGGATAAAATGCATGTCGAGATTGTTTCAGTCTCTTCCTTAGATATAGTGGACGGATTATTAATAGACTTTTTGGCGGATTATTTTTTTCGGTATTTTTGTGCAAAGATTCATCGGAATTAAACTTAATGGGACTTATATTTATTGTATCTAATTCCAATAATGGAATACTATTGCTTTCTTGCACATTAGCGTTATTCAAGTGTTGTGACATCGCTTCATCCTTTGTTTTCGTACAAGGTGTATTAACGGCGGTCATTTTTGGGATGAAAAATGACAACGAAATCACATATACATGTATAATAATTAATCGATGAATTAAAATATGTTTACACATAAATAATACCGAATTTTGCTTGTATTCCAGGGGTCGATTGTGTATTTCAAAACTTTGTGAAAATTACAAAAGTGAGCGAATTCACCAGGTATTAACCAATGAAATTATTAATATTGTAGTAAATTCGCTCACTTTTGTAATTTCCACTAAGTTTTGAAGTACACAATCGACCCCCAGGTAGAACAGAGAAAGTGATGATGGTTTTGACGTCATACCTCGGAAAAAATGGCCCATATATAAATATATATAAATATATATGGTAATTATTTACATTAACGGACACCTTGCCGATGACCTTGACCTTGACATATGTTGTCAAGTACATGATCCTGAGTAATTTTTTCTTATAACTTAATTGGCGGTCTCTTATACTTTCTGAGATATTTAAAGTTAAAGTTTGATTCGAAACGAAAATTTGGTTTAGTTTATAGAATGACCCCGCGCGCGCGCACACACACACACACACACGGTGGGGGGAGGGGTGCAAGGGGGCCTTCGGCCAGCGCAGAAGAAAAGGTTAAGGGACCGTCCGCGACCGGCACGCGAAGCAAAATAAATTTCACACTGACCTACAAACAGGAAAACAAAATAAATGGGCAATGCCAAAAATGCGGAAAAACCGGGCATTACGGCCGAGATTGCCGAACTAGCCGATACGCGAACCGATTTTCATTGCCGAAACCTGATAGACAATCCCACGTAAATACGATAAATAAATATTGCAATTATTGCAAAAAATCCGGACACGATCGCGAAGAATGTTGGTTATTACACGGACGACCCAATAGAGATCAGTCAAATCGAACCAAACAAAATAATTCGCGATCGGAAAATAAAAGTCGCAAGAGAACCGAGCAAGGGAAAAAGAAGTCTAACACTGCGCACAGTAGCGACGAGGAAGACAAGGAAGAAACGAAGCAGCGACGGCCCGCAATCGAATATCGCGTTAGACACGTGAAACATGCCCCGCGAACGCATACAGGACTAGACTTAGTCGCTTTACCCATGCGAGAATCGAAAAAAGGAAAAATTAATTTATTGTTCGACACGGGAGCCGCTATATTACTAATTAAAGTAAAGCACTTAAAGGACGAAACACTAATAACAGAAGATAAAATAGCGCTTACAGGAGTAACAGGACACAAGGTATATACGATAGGAAGAATCAACGCTACAATAAATTTAAACGACGGCAGAATCAAACACAGAATGTATGTGGTGAAAGATGATTTCCCGATCGAATACGACGGAATATTAGGAGTGGATAGGAAGGAGCCAGTTGATAAGAAGGAGCTCAGTTGCTCGAAGAAACAACTGAGAATCGGACAGAATATTTTGAAATTATATCCATATTAGAGAACCACATTGCAACCCCGTGAAACAATAATACAAGTAGCTACGAATAAAAAATGCCGCAAATAATTATAGAGGAAATCAAACAGAGTGAAACGGAAAAAATCAATATAATACGAATGCCAAATAAAGAGGAAATAATCCCGCGTAGTGAAAAAGTATTACGACTATTACGTACCCAACATTTAAATAAAGAAGAAAAAAAAATTATAATTGAAATCTGCAAGGATTTTAGCGACGTGATGCATCTGGAAGGAGAACCACTGACGTGCACAGACACCGTCGCGCATAAGATTGCAATGGCAGCTGATAGCTCACCGGTTAACGTACGGCCTTACCGCCTGCCGGAGAAGCATAAAGAGGAAGTAAATCGACAAGTCCGAGAAATGTTAAAAAATGGAATAATCAGACCAAGCACGAGCCAATGGAACGCATCGTTATGGGTAATCCTTAAGAAAGCCAGTGCGTCAGGAAAACCTCAATTTAAATCCGATGTGCAAACCAAGAATAATTCAAGAGCACATCTACGGCACCGCAAGCGGATTAAATGTAACAGCAGAAATAGAAATTGATACCACGATAAATAATACTGCGATGCTATACTAAAATTAAGTAGCTGTAAGAAACGATTATAAAACGTGAAAAATGTATTGCGAAAAAACATAACGCGAAAAATTTATGTAAACGAAAACTTACAAACAGTTCCTTTTCTTTTTCCAAAGGGAGAGGGATGTCGTAACCCGACCAATTTCTTAATATTAAAATATAAAACAGTAAAGTAGCACAGGAAAGATTAAGAAAGAGCTGAGTAAAGCAAAGCATTAAAATTAGGAAATGAGCCCAAGGAAAAGTAATTAAAGAATAAAGTAATAAAAGATTATTAATAAAATAAAGCAAGGGACGTGATTAAGGAAAAGGAAGTCACGGCCAAGTTCTCGGAAGCTGAGTAAGCAGCTGACGAGACGGACTGACAAGCGAAGTACGAGACGTGCTCCGGCCAGGGTCACCACACTCCTCCCTAATCAACGACCTAATTAATTAATATATATTGAGCGCGAGATGCACTGACGCTCGCTCGCTCATTAACATCGTTCACTCGCAGCCGATTAATACAGAACCGATTAAGACAGCCGAAAAGTGTACAGAATCTCGTGAAATATACTAATTTATACCTAACGTCCGAGAGTGTCTTATTTCGAGCGCAGATCCTAATCCTTTGGGCGTACAAATGCCAAAAGACCTCTTCCTTAGCGGCTAGAGGCATAACAGGCCTTAAGCCATAAGAAATTGATCAATCACAGTCAAATGTGAGGAGAATAACACTGTTCAACACCAAATTTGCCTTAAGTTCGACCAAGTCATTTCTGATAAATTTTTTAGCGCTGATTACGAATCTGGCTGTAAAAATGGCGTATCACGTCAAGTTTTTGAGAAAACTTCAGTCAAAGTTGCTAAAATAGACGTTTTTGATACTTTTGCGTGAATTGTATCTTCCGATGGGGACGTGCTACAGACGACAGCGACAGCTCAAAATAAAGCTCAAGACTTATACTTGATGATAAAAATGCCAGAAGTCCCAGGCAGAAAAGATTTTCTTGAAAAAAAGTGGTCGAAACATAAGAAATATCTATTGCAATGTTTTCCAGTCATACGTCTTCAATTGTCCGTTACTAAATTTTTTTTAGTAACTGAAGTAACAAAAAACTCCTCTAATTTTGTTCTTAACTGATAGCGACCGCAAAAAATCTACACATATTCATGATTTTAATGATTTTTCAAAAATTTGGTCCGCCATTTTGGATCTTCCATTTTCAATTCTAAAATTTTAACACGTAATTCGTGATGAGTGATCAGGCAAATGTATACATACCGACTTTTATGATTAGAATGATTTAAAAAAATTTTAGTAACGGACAATTGGAGACGTATAACTGGGGGACACTGCGATAGATGTTTCTTATGTTTTAACCACTTTTTTTCAGGAAAACCTTTTCTGCCTGGGACTTCTGGCATTTTTATCATAAAGTATAAGTCTTGAGCTTTATTTTGAGCTGTCGCTGCCGTCTGTAACACGTCTCCATTGAAAGATATAATTCACGCCAAAGTATCAAAAACGCTTATTTTAGCAACTTTGACTGAAGTTTTCTCAAAAACTTGACATGATACGCTATTTTTACAGCCAGATTCGTAATCAGCGCTAAAAAATCTACCAGAAATGACTTGGTAGAACTTAAGGCAAAAAAAAGTTCTTATTTTGTCGACCAGTGTTATTTAAGAGGATGTCGGACTGCTCTGTTTTACCCACCAAAACGATTATTTTTTTGCATACGGAAATCTTTTTTTTAGTTGAATAAAATAATAAATCCTTTTCCACGATTTAAGTACACATCAAAACAAAGGTGAGACTTTACGAGTTTATGTTAAAAACAGAAAAAAACTAAAAAATTACAGTTTTTTAATCGGCTTCTGGCGTCAGGTCGGAACAATACTTATGTAATATAAAAGTTTTGCAATGTGTACATGCAAAATAAGATATCTCTCTGCTCGGAAATGCATGAAAGAATATAGGTGAACGTTTAGAAACGTGTTTAGAAGCCTAGTAAAAAAGATTACTGTGTTACGTCTCGACAATGCTCTTTTCTTACTATACCTCAGTTAGTGAAAAAAGGATAACTCTCTATTTTTTATAGGGCAACCTGCATCCACCGGCTATACGCCGAGAGACGCCGAGAGCTAGGACTGATCTGGTGGATTCTAGGGGAATGACGTTAGGCACGGAACTAACTTTTACTAGAGTGATTTTACTGTATGATAATCCTAGGGATATGAGCATGCGCAATTAGATATATTCAATTTTGAGGGTCTTCAGGGTTTTTAAGCAGGGCAATTAGTTGATCTATATCCAAATTGCCGTCTAGAAAATCGGTAATAAGTCTAACGATTAAAGTTAAGATTTGCTCGCGCATGCGACTTACTATGGCTTGAACTTGCTCATCAGTATATAAAGGTTTCATTATCCGAAAATTAATTGAACATCTTGCATTGCTGATTAATTATGAATCTAAATGTCTAGCGTATTGTTAATTGTAATATAGTGAAAGTTAGAGAAATAATATTTTAAAAGGGAGAATTATGATAGTGGCAAAAAAGAGAGAAATATTAATGGAATTGGATGTGTTGATTAAAGGAACGTTTGTTGATTATGGGTAAAGGTCTATTATTAACACCGATACTAGATCTTACTGGTTTCATACAATCCTAGATTTTAATTCAAAGGGGAGGTCTAAGATATGGGAAAAATGCCGATCGAGGGCATACTTCGATGCTCGATAACGATGGAATTGTGGAGGGTGGTGATGGGAAGGTGTCGATCTAGGGCATACTTCGATGCTCGATAACGATGGAAATTCTGGAAAGAGGGTAGAGTGTCACCAGAACAATAAAGCTCGGTAACCGGGTTTTCAAGGGTTGGACCACGTCCGAGTGAAATTAGAATGATGAAATATTTTGTATTTTATTTAATCTCCTGTTGTCAGTTTTATTGGAAGGTTATAAGGTAAGGGAAGGCGTCAATCAAGGGCTCACTATGAGCTCGATAGACGATAGCCGTCAAGGGCACAATGTGCTCGACGGACGATGGAATCGTATAGGGAGATGATGGGAGAATGTCGATCCGGGCAAAACAATGCTCGACAACGATGGACATTCGGGAAAAGGGTAGAGAGTCATCGGGGCAATAAAACTCGGCAACCGGGTTTCAAGAGTTGGACCACGTCCGAGTGACAACAGCAGAATAGCCGCTAAGCAAAATCTAAATTTGTCTAGTATTGATAATAGTAATAGTAAGAATAATAGGGATGTTTCAAGTGATTGCAGGAAGATAGATTGTGGATTATTAAAGTTGACTGACTAGAAAACTGTCAGCAATGTGCAAATGCTTGACAGGGGTTTCTTTTATTATTAAAAGTGATGGAATAGGAGTAGATGAGTAAGGCCGGTTCTAACCCACTTTGCTTTGGAAACTCCCTGTAAGAGTGAGAGGATGAACATGCGGATAAAACGAGATAGAAAGATATCCGAGGGAGGCAGGTCGGGTAGGGGGGAAAAACAGGGGGAGTACGTACGGCGAGGGGGGAAGCGGGGTTGAGGGGGTCGGGGTAGCCGTGGAGCTCGAGCGGGGCGAGAAGGCGAGGGGTACGGGGTGACGAAATCGGGGCGGGAGATCGCGTTATCGCGTCAGGGGCGTTAAAGACGCGAGACGCGGTCGTCGCTTTATCTCCGACCCGGGATGTCGCGATGACCCGTGACATGTAAATATGATAAATTGAAGATGATTAGATGAGAAAATATCGCGGGCGCCGAACCTCGGCGCGATACGAGACGCGCTTGTCATCGTTATGCGAACCGTGTAGATTGATTTTTCCGATCGACGCGTCATGGTTGTCGCTTTATCTCCGACCTGGGGAGTCAAGATAAACCGTGTCATGTAAATACCGAAAATTGAAAATGATTAGATAAGAAAATATCGCGGGCGAACTTCGGCGCGATACGAGACTCGTTATGCGTACCGTGTAGATCTATAAATAGATCGATGGATAGGTCAGGGTATAGCGTGGAAAAACTAGCTGTCGTAGCTAAAAACTGTGCATGGTAATTAGATTTCAGTCGTAATATATGAACAACGAACATCTTATTGTTAGCCGAGATACCTATTTATTACATAGGTGCAACAGCGAATATCTCGCAATTAGCGGCGATACTCGTTTATTATGCACAACAGCAAACTTTTTGTAGTTTAGGAATTTATCATGCAAATCATGATTAGCGATGGTAGCGAAAATTTTTTCCGTAAAATCTAATGGACGGAGGTCGAATAAAGAGAGGTTCTCGCATTAAAGGAGAGCGTTTTTATTTGTAACAGTACAGAGATACAAAAGCGCGTTAGGATTCTCCGAAGAGCAAAGCCTGCAGTCGATTAGATCGTTGCGGTCGAAGTTCTCGCTGTCGCGTATCGCCGTCGGCTAGCTTGTTATCGATGTATCCGGTTAAACCGCTCAAAGATGTAATGATGCGGTTGATGCAATGCTCCAGGTTTAATATATTTAGCACGGTGCTCCTCGATGTGACCAGACGATCCCTAGGTGTTTCGAGACGGAGTATTCGGAGATTGTTAAGTTTGTCGAATCGCAGCGTTAATTGTCCGATATATATCGGGGCTGGAGGGCGCAACTCGTCTCGCTCGTCGCGCTGAAAGTACGACGTAAGCATGGATCGCAGATCGAGCAGTTCCTTCCACACATCCGGCGATAATGAGATCTCTTTGCCGTGACAATTTCCAAGGACGACTTCCACGTAAGAGGATCGGCTGACGTTAACACCGACTTCGAGATGTTTGTACGCCGTTTTGGTCAATGGGTAGCATCTTCCCAAGATTCTAAGCGATCGTCCGATCGCGACGTCGCGGCGTAACCTTGTCTGAAAGTACATAGATGCGGACGATGAGAAAAACATTGCTAATGGGACGAAAGAGTATTAATTTGAAATATGTTGTTCAATATTCTTACACGCTGTCCATCCTCGCTTTCTTCGCGGATCCCGCGTCATCCTCTCGATTTCGCTCGGCGAGCATCGGTCGATCGTCGACCGGATGCTGCTGTCCCATTACCTTGTATACGGTCGTCTATCTTTTTTCGCTCGTCGGTTTTAGTGTACGTCGTCGACTATGAAGTGTCTAATGGCTGGGCGATCTTTATATACTCGCGTAGAGATCGCTCCTCCTTCCGCGCGCGTCTTTCGTTCCTTTTTATCATATTCTATTTTTAAAATTACATTAGAGCGATGGCGGAAGTCGCTTCATCAGTCGTCCTCTTCGTCGATCTCGTCGCTCTCGGTTACGTCGCCGAGATGATAAGCGCGAATCAGAAGATCGCGCAATTGTCGCAACAGTCCGTCCGTAGGACACTCGATACCGAGTATGTGAAGGTCGAAAGGACCCGCCAAGATCACGATATTCGTGAATTCGTTGAACGCGTAGAATTGACGCTTTGCGAAAAAATATAGGTTACCGTCGATGTGTCGGTAGGCCGACGTTATCGCGGGCGGTATTCCTGGAAATATATCTTTCAACAGAGCGTGTCTAACGGCTATCATGCGACATTCGTCGATCTCCGCTACTTTGTCGTCGTCGTAGATCGCGTAGGTTCGTCCCATATGCGTGTTTATCGCGGCATTGATCTTAGCGTCTCGGGGAAGTCCGATATCATGGAGAGATCTCGGCCAATCAGGTTTTAGCTTAAAACTGGGATATTCCGCGACGTAGATCGAATCGTTAACTAATAGCGCGAGATCGCCTGAGGGTCTTCGATACGCGGTGGACAGGCGCGTGAGATTCGCCGGAAGAAACGTCGCGTAATCTGTCAACTTCATGGGTCTACCGTAGCGTCTCTCGGCTATGTACAAGCGACGATTCATTATCAACGCCGCGTCTATGCGCCGCAACGCGCAGAGATCCGTGCGCGCGGGGTCGGTCGGCGCGACGCTCGTCGTCGTCGCGGGTGCTATGGTGGTTGTGGAAATCGTTGGATAGTTTCCATCGTCGTGAGACCCGTACAGATTCTGTATAGCGAGGACGTCCTCTATGCTCAGCTTAACCGGAAATTGATTTTCGATGTCGGGTATATACGGGAACATTATCGAGTTGTTGCGCATACTGTGCTGTAGACCTAGCGTGTGGCCGATCTCGTGCGTCAACGTTTGTAGCAAATGACACGTATCGGGAGGATTTTTGTTCAGATACACGTGCCACGGTTCCACGTCGATGTGCACCTCCGACGCGAAGTCGGCCGCTCCCGAGGGAAAGAACGCGTGAGCGAGGGCTCCACCCGGACCGTCGAAGGCCGCCGGGCAAATGTCGCCGCTCAGGCGATTCGCGTAGGTGTGCGCGCCCGTTCGATACGATATCAGTATATCGGGATGTAGCGGGTCGCGCGCGAACGTTAACGACGAATTCACCGTCCATAACGCGAACGCCGCTTCGGCCGTTCTTAAGAGTTCTTCGCTGGCCACTTGAAAGTTCCACGTGAGATGCGTTTTCGGCCATTTTCGCGCGATCGGGCTATACGCGCGACCGGGAATGTCCGCGAGACCGCATCGCGGTTTGCGCATAAGGCGAAGCGTATCAGGGTTTAACGCACCATTTCCTGATAATTGATAGTATTCCTGAAACAGCGACAGCACGTGACGCAGAGACGTCGCGTTGTCGGACGACAACGATCCTCCGTCGTCCTTCAGAAAACCATACGCGCGCAGGAAGCGGAGCGCCTCCCTCTTCTCCGAGTCGACGGGCGTCGCGGTCATCGCGGTGACGAGTGTTATCGCTAGGATGAACAGTCATCGTCTTCTTCGCGGTGGACATCGCGCGGGTCGAGAGGGACGCGGGAAACGATCGATCGAGAAATATCGGACGTAATAAGAAATGTTCGACGAAACGTCTATTTTTGTCTCTATCGCACAAATTTGGGGTAGGGGGAGATAAGGTCAAGTTAGATCAGGTCAGGTTAGGTTAGAGGAAAAGCGCGGTTCTTTCCAAAAAAGCGTCCTTATCGCTTTCTATTTTTTATATGTTTATTCCCGATGAATCGATGATTTATTCGACGCGCAATACTCGATGGTTCGTCGAGGAAACGTCTCTTCCGTCGCTTTTTATTTTTATTTGTTTATGCGCGATACATCGATGACTCATTCGATGAAAGCGCGATTTTCGATGATTCGTTCGAGAAAACACGAAGAAAATGTTGCGATCGACAAAATCATATCGCCATCTGTTTATAGAAGGAGCCCGAGATCGCTCCGAGAAACGGAGAAAATGCTGCGATCGACAAAATCATATCGCCATCTGTTTATAGAAGGAGCGCGGGGTCGCCCCGAAAAAGTTTCCATGCGAGCGAAATGCGTATTAACCGCTCATAAAAGGAGCGCGAGATCGTTCCGAAGAACAAAGTATCGTTGAAACGCGAGCGATGGATCTAATTAACCAAATTATTGACGTGGCTGACTATGTCACGATAGCAGCCAACGAGATAGAGAGAAAGGCTGCGGCAGTATCGTCGATGGCCACCGATTTGCGAACCGAAGCCTGTGGCGTGATACGCCATAGCCCAAATTCGTTTCGCGTCGATTTCGAGATAGATGGAGACGTCAAAAAATTGTTGTAAGTATTTGCACGTTATTAACGACGATGATGCGGTTGATTCATCTTTTATATTCTAATATTTGTTTAGAAAACGGATATCAATAGGCGTGAGAGTCACGCGTCACGCTTTGGCCGAGTTTTCCGCTCGAACCAAAGTTTTACAATCGCAAGCGCGAGATGTTCATCAGGCGTTGCGCGAAATGTGGGAAATAAAAGAAGGTGAAAATAATGAACGGGAACTTCAGATCGAACTCCCGTCAACGTCCGAGCTCCCGCCACCGCCAACTAATATAAATAATTGTGAGTATTTTCTTTATACGTTTATTTATAATTCTTCTTTGTATATTTAGTTCGCTAATAATAGTCGTTTTTGTTTCAGAAGAAGGGACATGCAGATTTGCATATTTACATACCTATACACATATCTATACTTACATATCTATACTTATATGTATGTCAATCGTGTACTTTGACGACGATTTTTCGCAAGCATTGGCTTTTTCGACGACTTCTGGCTGTTTTGACGACCGTCGTCAAAGTTTTTACCGTTCAATCGTATACTTTGACGACTGTCGTCAAATTAATCTTAATGGTAGAAGGAAAATTTTGATGACACTGTATACTTTGACGACTGTCGTCAAATTAATCGTAATGGTAGAAAGGATATTTTCACGGCATTGTATGATTTGACGACACGCAAAACAGTGGTGAATTTTAAAATGTTAAAGAAACTGACTATATTGTATAAATTTATTGTCATATTTAATGAAAACGCATTTATTTACTATAATTAAAATAAAAAACAAAATATAAGTCTATATTCACACACATAGTCCATTCTTATATTTAAAATCATCTTAAGATCCTATTCAACCAATTATATGGTGGTATTTGGCCATTTGATTGATTAAATAGAATCTTAAAATTATTTTAAATATAAAACGGACTATATGAATACCGACCATACAGTATTTAAAACTTTATCCCATAGAGATAAAATGACCATCATACAGATAAAATTCAGGAAGATCATAAAAGTGTTCAAGATTATAAAAAAATAATAAGTCAAAGAACAATTTTTTTGTTATGATTATTGCATTTTATTAGCAGAAATGACACTAATTTCAGTATATGTAATATTGAACTCTCGCTAAAAAGATTCTCGTGCTTCATAATAGATTGCTTTGATATTCGATGCAAGCTGGATCTGTGTGTGGTTTGCAAATTAATATCCATTATTGTTACCTGCTAAAATAAAAATAAATGATGAGATATGATATTAATACACACGAATTTAAAACATTTTCCTTTGTATAATAATCTTACCTATATAATTTTTTATTACCACAATTCAATCCTTTTTTCAATTTAATAGAAAACACACAATATTTATATTATTATTTCATAATGTAGTTGCACAATCCCAGTATCGCTGATGTACTTCATTATTGCTTCAACAGATATTGCAAGTTGATGAATAAGCGTTGATCATTCCATTACAGATCACAAGATTCTATTAGCGGAGACTGTAATATTGAACTCTCGCTTAAAAGATTCTCGTGCTTTGTAATAGATTCCTTTTTAACATTCGGTGCACGCTGGATCTGTGTGTGGTTTCCAAATTAATATCTGTTATTGTTACCTGCTAAAATAAAAATAAATGATAAGATATGATATTAATACATACGAATTTAAAACATTTTCCTTTGTATAATAATCTTACCTGTATAATTGTTATTATCACAATTCAATCCTTTTTCAATTTAATAGAAAACACACAATATTTATATTATTATTTCATAATGTAGTTGCACAATCCCAGTATCGCTGATGTACTTCATTATTGCTTCAACAGATATTGCAAGTTCATGAATAAGCTTTGATCATTCCACTACAGATCACAAGATTCTATTAGCGGAGACTATAATATTGAACTCTCGCTTAAAAGATTCCCATGCTTTGTAATAGATTGCTTCTTGATATTCAATGCAAGCTGGATCTATGTGTGGTTTGCAAATTATTTTATACATTATTGTCGTCTGCTAAAATCAAAATAAACATGATGTAATATTAATAGATATGACTTTAAATCATTTTCCTTTGTACAACAATCTTACTCATATAACTGTCATCATCACAATTCAGTCTTTTTTTCAATTTAATAGAAAACACAATACTTAAAAATATTATGTGAATTATGAAAATATAATAAAATTACTCACTTTTAATTATAATGTGCCTTGTTGCAAAATTTTTAGAATTTGTTGTACATTCCTATAATACCCAAACACTTTCACGAACAAAATGTTTATTCAATGACACTTCAGTAAAATTAGAAAATCTAAAAAGCTTACAGATATATATTTTGAAAAACTATCAAAATGATAACTAGATATAAATATAATAATAGAGAGAAACACGCGAGGTTAAGATAACTGTCATGTACCTTGTTGCAACATTTAAGAATTTGTTGTACATTCTTATGGTACCCAAACACTTTCACGCAAAAAATACTTATTCAATGACACTTCAGTAAGATCAGAAAATCTAGAAAACTTACAAATATATATTTTGAAACTATAAATGCGATCACACAAAATATAAATATAGAGAGAAACACGCGAGATTAAGATAACTGTCATGTATGCGGTAGGTAATATAGGCTACGCTACGGTTGGAAAAAAACTACAGATGTTCCGAAACACTGCATTAATCAATTATGACATTATCGCCAATATTTCTCATGCAATATAAATTTTTCTCCTTGATTTCGACTACCGCCAAAGATATCGGTGTTAATAGAGAAAGACATTATTCTACATGATCTCCGCTAAAAGGATTGACGCATTAAATTTTAAAATTAATAAAGCTGCTACGATTATTAAAGCGATACAACGGGCCAAAATCGCGTTGCCTTTGCCTGGGTCATTCGCATCTAATGAATCTATCTCTTAAATCACAGCAATTTTTAAAGAAATTGACGCGTTGTTCAAGAACTACATTACTTTGCTGTGTGCTATTGAAATTACGCCATTAATATTTTACGAATTGTATCTTTTTCTAAGTTGTGTTCATTATAAAGGCGGAACAGCCTTATATAACATCGAGATTTCGGTCCGCTATATCGCTTTAATAATCGTCAGCTTATTAATTTTAAAAATCTAATGCGTCAATCCTTGTAGCGGAGATCATATAGAATAATGTCTTTCTTGAATAGTATTGATATCTTCAATGGTAGACGAGATGTAAGCGAAGAATGTATCTGACGCAAATGATTTCGGCAAAAGCGTCGCGATTTCGACCCGCTTTATCGCTTTAATAATCGTAAGCTTATTAATTTTAAAATTTTAATGCGTCAATCCTTGTAGCGAAGATCATGTAGAATAATGTCTTTCTCCAATAACATCGATTTTTTTAACGGTAGTCGAGATTAAAGCGAATAATGTATCTGACGCGGACGATCTCGGCAAAGGCGTCACGATTTCGGCCCGTTGTATCGTTTTAATAATCGTAGGTTTATTAATTTTAAAATTTTAATGCGTCAATCCTTGTAACGGAGATCATGTAGAACAGTGTTTTTCTTGAATAATATCGATATCTTTAACGATGGACGAGATGTAAGCAAAGAATGTGTTAGACGTGAAGAACCCAGGCAAAAGCGTCACGATTTCGGCCCGCTATGTCGCTTTAATATAATCAAAGTTATATTTATTTCAAAATGCTAACGTGTTAATCCTTATAGTGAAGAGCACGAACAATAATGTCTTCCACGAATAACATCTATATTTGGTGATAGCCGAGATCAAAACGAAAAGTAAGTTTTTCCGAAGGAGCTATTGTGTGTGTAGATAACGACTTCAGTGTAAAGTGTAAAGCATGACAGCCGCTAAAAAATCCATTGTCGTCCAACGGCTGCTTTTTTTCTCGTGTTCTGGATTATTAGAATTACATTAATGTCTTAATAGTTTCATATTTATGATTCTTTAAACATAACGGCGCGACCAGGTTTTACATTATCGCCAGTATCCTTCGCGTCAGATACATGTTTCGTTTTGATTTCGACTACCATTAAAGTATCGATGTTATTCGAGAAAGACATTATTCTATATGATCTCCGCTACAAGGAGTGACGCATTAGAATTTTAATGAACTGACGATTATTAAATCACCTAAAAAAAACCTCACAAAGGTAAAAAAAGATACGCCAAGTATATAAAAAAACCCCAACATGTACGCAAAAAAAGTTTAATATTTATCCCTACAAAATAACTTTTAAAAAAGTTTTTCCTTGAAAAATAATTTTCATACAAAATAAAAAATTAAAAAAAGATTTTCCTCCAAAAAATAACTTAAAAAAATAAAAACCTTTAAAAAATCAAAACTAAATGAAATCAATAGTTAACTAGCCAAGTATTTAGAAGCAATTCAGTTTATAAAGATTTGTAATTTGAAATAGTATTTGTCATAAAATCAATCTTGTATTTATAGAAATGTTATAGACAGATTCACAGATTCACGGGTTTCTATGAAATTAAAACGCATTTTATTTTTATTAACAGAAACCTGATTTTCAAAATAAGTTTAACAATTTTGAATATTGTATATCACAAATTATACTATTATAGAGTTTATTAAGGGTGTTATATGCTATAATATCAAATCATATTGTTGATGTTAAGTGCGAATAAAATTCCATTGATTTGCAAATTATATCTTACAGGATGTATAATTCGAAAAAAAATTTTTCGTAAACTCAGTCGCATAAAACAAACTTACACCAAAGCAAAGTATAAAAACTTGGCGTGCCCGGGTCGTATTAAAATATATGGTCCCAGATTTGTATCGTTCATACAATATTTTATGTTATATGAAAATTATTGCATATATATTTTTAGAAACATTAAAATAATTTTATATATTTATAATATGTACACGTCTTAATGCGACCCGGGGAACGCCAAGTTTTTATACTTTGCTTTGGTGTAAGTTTGTTTTATGCGACTGAGTTTACGAAAAATTTTTTTTCGAATTATACATCCTGTAAGATATAATTTGCAAATCAATGGAATTTTATTCGCACTTAACATCAACAATATGATTTGATATTATAGCATATAACACCCTTAATAAACTCTATAATAGTGTAATTTGTGATATACAATATTCAAAATTGTTAAACTTATTTTGAAAATCAGGTTTCTGTTAATAAAAATAAAATGCGTTTTAATTTCATAGAAACCCGTGAATCTGTGAATCTGTCTATAACATTTCTATAAATACAAGATTGATTTTATGACAAATACTATTTCAAATTACAAATCTTTATAAACTGAATTGCTTCTAAATACTTGGCTAGTTAACTATTGATTTCATTTAGTTTTGATTTTTTAAAGGTTTTATTTTTTTAAGTTATTTTTTGGAGGAAAATCTTTTTTTAATTTTTTATTTTGTATGAAAATTATTTTTCAAGGAAAAACTTTTTTAAAAGTTATTTTGTAGGGATAAATATTAAACTTTTTTTGCGTACATGTTGGGGTTTTTTTATATACTTGGCGTATTTTTTTTTACCTTTGTGAGGTTTTTTTTAGGTGATCTCATTGCTTTTTGTAAAAATTTATATTTTTTCTGCAAAAAATGTACAAGGAAAAACTTTTTTAAAAGTTATTTTGTAGGGATAGATATTAAACTTTTTTTGCGTACATGTTGGGATTTTTTTATATACTTGGCGTATTTTTTTTTTACTTTTTATAATTATGTTTAATATATAATATAGTTTTAGTTTAATATATTTAGTTTTTTTATATTTATTTATATTTTATTATATAGATTTGGCATTCATTAAATGCTAGGCGATTACTATATTTTTAATATTTAATAATATATATAATATATAGTTTAAGCTTAATTACTAACAATAAGATAAATAAGAATTAAAAACAAATACTTAAACTATTTGTCTTTAATTCTTATTTATCTCATTGTTAGTAATCAAACTTAAACTATATATTATATATATTATCAAATATTAAAAATAAGGTAACCGCCTAGCATTTAATGAATGCCAAATCTATATAAAATATAAAATTCTTATTTTATGTATTTTTATTTTCTTTATATTGTTTGAATAGATTTTTATTTATATTTTATTATATAGATTTGGCATTCATTAAATGTTAGGCGATTACTTTATTTTAATATTTAATAATATATATAATATATAGTTTAAGTTTAATTACTAACAATAAGATAAATAAGAATTAAAAACAAATACTTAAACTATCTGTCTTTAATTCTTATTTATCTTATTGTTAGTAATTAAACTAAACTATATATTATATATATTATTAAATACTAAAAATAAGGTAACCGCCTAGCATTTAATGAATGCCAAATCTATATAAAATATAAAATTCTTAATTTATGTATTTTTATTTTTTTATATTGTTTGAATAGATTTTTATTTATATTTTATTATATAGATTTGGCATTCATTAAATGCTAGGCGATTACTTTATTTTTAATATTTAATAATATATATAATATATAGTTTAAGTTTAATTACTAACAATAAGATAAATAAGAATTAAAAACAAATACTTAAACTATTTGTCTTTAATTCTTATTTATCTCATTGTTAGTAATCAAACTTAAACTATATATTATATATATTATTAAATATTAAAAATAAAGTAACCGCCTAGCATTTAATAAAAATGCCAAATCTATATAAAATATAAAATTCTTATTTTATGTATCTTTATTTTTTTTATATTGTTTGAATAGATTTTTATTTATATTTTATTATATAGATTTGGCATTCATTAAATGCTAGGCGATTACTTTATTTTTAATATTTAATAATATATATAATATATAGTTTAAGTTTAATTACTAACAATAAGATAAATAAGAATTAAAAACAAATACTTAAACTATTTGTCTTTAATTCTTATTTATCTTATTGTTAGTAATTAAACTTAAACTATATATTATATATATTATTAAATATTAAAAATAAGGTAACCGCCTAGCATTTAATGAAAATGCCAAATCTATATAAAATATAAAATTCTTATTTTATGTATTTTTTATAGATATAAATAATATATATAATAATATATATAATATACATAGTTTTTAATATATAATATAATTATGTTTAATATATAATATAGTTTTAGTTTAACATTTTTAGTTTTTTTATATTTATTTATATTTTATATAGATTTGGCATTTATTAAATGCTAGGCGGTTACCTTACTTTTAATATTTAATAATATATATAATATATATTTTAAGTTTAATAAATATATGGAATATAGTGTATAATTACTAACAATAAGATAAATAAGAATTAAAGACAAATAGTTTAAGTATTTTTTTTATTTTTCGCGAATGTCTAGAGTTCCCTCTCTTGTGACGTCTGAAAAAAAGGTAAAATAATTTCTTTTACAATGCGATATTTAATACAGATATAAATACTTTATCAACTAGTTTAAATTAAGTTGTCAAATCAACAACAATCAAAACAATAAATATCAATTTTAAATATGATAAGAATTTACAAATTATTGTATAATTTATTAAAGATAAATAACACATAGTTTCTTCTCACTCTGAGTGTAGCAGTAAATTGAATCTCTGCAGCTTCCATACAATTCATAGATATTGCATATAAACCTAATAATGCATGTAATTGTGATCTATGGCCTTGAAGTAATCTAGGCTGTCGCCTGTAAAACTGACAAGCTTGAGAAATTTCCGCGAGAGCCACGCTTTTATTTCCCAATACAAGCCGACACATAACTATATGTTCCAAAAGCATTAATTGAAACACAGACACAGATAGGTTTATTATCGACAACTGTAAAATAATAAAAATTTTTAATTTTTTGAGCAAAGCATTAAAAACAAAGGAAAAATTGATACAAGGGAACAAAAGATGTAATGCATATTTACTTTTCAGTTTTTCAATTTGAGTTTTATAAGGGTTTTATCGGTATATTTCTAAGCTTTATCCATATATCCAGCTTGCATAGAATGCATGACAGTTACTAAAAAACCAAAACATATAGATGATCTTTTGGCATCCATATAAACATATCTCCTATGTTGGAACCTGTAACTACATCATCAGTCGGCCAACTAGGAGACATTATAGTTTGTATGCTTTGTTGCAATTGTTTTAAATTAAACAAGATTTCACGCTTTTCATCTAATTTGAAAACATATAAAAAGATCAAATATATTACAAATGATAATTTCACATATTATATTTACTACATATAGATCATAATACTCAAAAGTATATTCGTACCTGCCCTGCCATGAGGTAGTGACATACTTGGAGAACTAAAAAGTAGACTTTCAGATATTCCTTTTGATGTGGACTACCTTACCAATTTTCTACATGATGACCCGCTGAATTTAAAGGAGGATGAATCTCTGTGAATTTTTTGTCTTTTAGAAGAAGCATGCACCGAGATAGAAGAAACAGTACTCTGGTGTAACTGGTGTTGCTTATGTGAGAATAATCCACTGCAAGTAGACTGCTCGCTGCAACAAAGTCCTTTTCCGAAGCATGAATTTGTTATAAATCATAAATTATCATTTTCTAGAAATACTATTTCTAGATACTACTTCCAGAAATGCAAAATGATCTTTGTTGAATTTACTGCGAGTTGAAAGATAAGCCTGCAATGCTAGTAAACATTGTGCTGAGATAATTCTATGATTTACTTAGGTTTGGCTGTTGCTGTTGTTCGTACAGTTCCGCAACCACACTGGCTGCCACAAATTTCACATCGTCAAACGTATTTATGTTCTGACTCGGTCACCACTAACGAGAAATACTTAAACTATTTGTCTTTAATTCTTATTTATCTTATTATTAGTAATTAAACTTAAATTATATATTACACATATTATTAAATACTAAAAATAAGGTAACCGCATAGCATTTAATGAAAATGCCAAATCTATATAAAATATAAAATTCTTATTTTATGTATATTTATTTTTTTTTATATTGTTTATATTGTTTAATAAATAGATTTTTATTTATATTTTATATAGATTTGGCATTCATTAAACGCTAGGCGGTTACTTTATTTTTAATATTTAATAATATATATATAATATATAGTTTAAGTTTAATTACTAACAATAAGATAAATAAAAACTTATAAACATATAAACCTATGTCAAATATCAAATAAATATTTGTAACGATATATATATATATATATATATATATATATATATATATATATATATATATATACACACGATAAATACATCACAGAATTATATCACATATCGATCAAAAAATATGCACGATTTTCCGCAATTATAACTTTCCGCGATTATAACCTTATTAACCTTATTACGTATCATATTGGACTGAGCATGCACACATACACAACATTGTCTCTTCAAGGCGTATTTGCAAACTCAAGCGAATAATCCTACATGAGCGCTGCAAACGCGCCTTGAGGGACAAACTCGCTTTGCGTGTGTGCGTGCGAGCATACGTACGTGAGAGTCTGAACCTTATGAAGAAAAATGAAATGTCACATTTCTGGTATACGATTATCATTCCTCAGGATTGACTGCAGCAATCTTATTCAAACTGGTCGCAATCGAAAGCTTGCATCCACATTGTATAAGAAAAGTGCCGTTAGATTTTTGATTAACGGCTTGGTTCCTGAGGAATTTTAATCGAAAGTTTATTAGACGTAAAACTCCGGATAAGCTACTTGGTAGCGTCGCGGCCCCTGTACATAGGCAAACCGTTGACAAGCCGAAACGTTTTTTTTTTATATACTTGGCGTCGCGACGCTACCGCGTCGCTTGATCTATATATGTATAGCGGGCCGAAATCGCGACGCCTTTGCCAAAATCGTTCGCGTCATATACATTCTTCGCTTACATCACGTCTACCGTTAATGATATCGATGTTGCTCGAAAAAGGCATTATTCTACATAATCTCCGCTACTAGAATTGACGCATTAAAATTTTAAAATGAATAAACTTACGATTAGTAAAGCTCTAAAACCTGCGAAATCGCAACGCCTTTGCCGAGATCGTCCGCGTCAGATACATTATTCGCTTTGATCTCGACTACCGTTAAATATATCGATGTTATTGGAGAAAGACTTTATTCTATATGATCACCGCTACAAGGATTGACGCATTAGATTTTTAAAATTAATAAGCTTACGATTATTAAAGCGATAAAGCGGGCCTAAATCGCGACGCCTTTGCCGAAATCGTTCGCGTGAGATACATTCTTCGCTTAGATCTCGTCTACTCTTAAAGATATCGATACTATTGGAGAAAGACATTATTCTAGATGATCTCCGCTACAAGGATTGACGCATTAAAATTTTAAAATTAATAAGCTTACGATTATTAAAGCGATAAAGCGAGCTGAAATCACGACGCCTTTGCCGAAATCGTCAGCGTCAGATACATTCTTCGCTTACATCTCGTCTACCGTTGAAGATATCGATACTATTCGAGAAAGACATTATTATACATGATCTCCGCTACAAGGATTGACGCATTAGATTTTTAAAATTAATAATCTGACGATTATTAAAGCGAAATAGCTGGCCAAAATCGCGACGTTATATACGGCTGCTCCGCCTTTAATGAACACATCTTAGAAAAAGATACAATTCGTAAAATATTAATTGCGCAATTTCAATAGCACACAATACGTAAAATAATGTAGTTCCGAACGAGACGTCAATTTCTTTAAAAAATGCTGTGATTTAAGAGATAGATTCATTAGACGCGAATGACCCAGGAAAAGACGTCGCGATTTTGGCCCGTTGTATCGCTTTAATAATCGTCAGCTTATTAATTCTAAAAATCTAATGCGTCAATCCTTCTAGCGGAGATCATGTAGAATAATGTCTTTCTCCAATAACATCGATATCTTTAACGGTAGTCGAGATTAAAGCGAATAATGTATCTGACGCGGACGATCTCGGCAAATGTGTCACGATTTCGGCCCGTTGTATCGTTTTAATGATCGTAGCTTTATTTATTTTAAAAATCTAATGCGTCAATCCTTGTAGCGGAGATCATATAGAATAATGTCTTTCTCGAATAGTATTGATATCTTCAACGGTAGACGAGATGTAAGCGAAGAATGTATCTGACGCAAATGATTTCGGCAAAAGCGTCGCGATTTCGGCCCTCTTTATCGCTTTAATAATCGTAAGCTTATTAATTTTAAAATTTTAATGCGTCAATCCTTGTAGCGAAGATCATGTAGAATAATGTCTTTCTCCAATAACATCGATATATTTAACGGTAGTCGAGATCAAAGCGAATAATGTATCTGACGCGAACGATTTCGGCAAAGGCGTCGCGATTTCGGTCCGCTTTATCGCTTTAATAATCGTAAGTTTATTAATTTTAAAAATCTAATGCGTCAATCCTTGTAGCGGAGATCATGTAGAATAATGTCTTTCTCTAATAACATCGATATCTTTAACGGCAGTCGAGATCAAAGCGAATAATGTATCTGACGCGGACGATCTCGGCAAAGGCATCGCGATTTCGGCACATTTTAGAGCTTTACTAATCGTAAGTTTATTCATTATAAAATTTTAATGCATCAACCCTAGTAGCGGAGATTATGTAGAATAATGTCTTTTTCGAGTAACATCGATATCATTGACGGTAGACGAAATGTAAGCGAATAATGTATCTGACGCGGACGATTTTATATAGCTTATATAACATATATAGCTTTAATAATCGTCAGTTCATTACTTTTAAAATTCTAATGCGTCACTCCTTGTAGCGGAGATCATGTAGAATAATGTCTTTCTCGAATAACATCGATACTTTAATGGTAGTCGAAATCAAAACGAAACATGTATCTGACGCGAGGGATACTGGCGATAATGTGAAACCTCGTCGCGCTGTTATGTTTAAAGAATCATAAATATAAAACTATTAAGACATTAATGCCGTAATTCCAATAATACAGAACACGAGAAAAAGTGCAGCCGTTGGACGACATTGGATCCTTTAGCGATTGTCATGCTTTACACAGAAGTCGTTCTTCTCCTTCCTTTGCTTTTATGGCCACATCCGATCTAATAGAATCGATACATTCCGGCCAAAAATTGGTTGAGAGTAACAAACAGAAAAAATTCCTCTATAGGAGAGGAAGAAACTCAAAAATAAAGTCCAAAGGACACACGCATAACGTGTCTGAACACGTCCGTTCCCGTCCGCGGGCGGCAACGAACACCACGAAGTCGTTATCTACACATACAACCGCTCCTTCGAAAAATCTTACTTTTTGCTTTGATCTCGGCTATCACCAAATATAGATGTTATTCGAGAAAGATACCATCGTTCGTGCTCTTCGCTATAAAGATTAACGCGTTAGCCTTTTGAAATAAATATAACTTCGATTATATTAAAGCGACATAGCGGGCCGAAATCGTGACGCTTTTGCCTGTGTTCTTCATGTCTAACACATTCTTTGCTTACATCTCGTCTACCGTTAAAAATATCGATATTATTCAAGAAAGACACTATTCTACATGATCTTCGTTACAAGGATTGACGCATTAAAATTAATAAACTTAGGATTATTAAAGCGCTAAAACGGGCCAAAATTGCGACGCTTTTGCCGGAATTTTCCGCGTCAGATACAGCCTTTGCTTACATCTTGTTAACCATTAAAGATATCGATAATATTCAAAAACACTATTCTACATGATTTCCGCTACAAGGATTGACACATTAAGATTTTAAAATAAATAAACCTACGATTATTAAAGCGAAACAACGGGCCGAAATCGTGACGCATTTGCCGAGATCGTCCGCGTCAGATACATTATTCGCTTTAATCTCGACTACCGTTAAATATATCGATGTTATTGGAGAAAGACATTATTCTACATGATCTCCGCTACAAGGATTGACGCATTAGATTTTTAAAATTAATAAGCTGACGATTTTTAAAGCGGTAAAGCGGGCCGAAATCGCGACGCCTTTGCCAAAATCGTCTGCGTCAGATACATTCTTCGCTTACATCTCGTCTACTGTTAAAGATATTGATACTATTCGAGAAAGACATTATTCTACATGATCTCCGCTACAAGGATTGACGCATTAGATTTTTAATATTAATAAGTTGACGATTATTAAAGCGATATAGCGGGCCGAAATCTCGACGTTATATAGGGCTGTTCCGCCTTTATAATGAGCACAACTTAGAAAAAGATACAATTCGTAAAATATTAATGGCGTAATTTCAATAGCACACAGTAAAATAATGTAGTTCTTGAACAAGGCGTCAATTTCTTTAAAAATTGCTGTGATTTAAGAGATAGATTCATTAGACGCGAATGACCCAGGAAAAGACGTCGCAATTTTCGCCAGCTATATCGCTTTAATAATCTATCTCTTAAATCACAGCAATTTTTAAAGAAATTGACGTGTTGTTCAAGAACTACATTATTTTACATACTGTGTGCTATTGAAATTACGCCATTAATATTTTACGAATTGTATCTTTTTCTAAGTAGTGTTCATTATAAAGGCGGAACAGCCCTATATAACGTCGAGATTTCGGCTCGTTATATCGCTTTAATAATCGTCAGCTTATTAATTTTAAAATTTTAATGCGTCAATCCTTGTAGCGGAGATCATATAGAATAATGTTTTTCTCCAATAGTATCGATATCTTTAACAGTAGACGAGATCTAAGTGAAGAATGTATCTGACGCGAACGATTTCGGCAAAGGCGTCGCGATTTCGGCCCGCTTTATCGCTTTAATAATCGTAAGCTTATTAATTTTAAAAATCTAATGCGTCAATCCTTATAGCGGTGATCATATAGAATAAAGTCTTTCTCCAATAACATCGATATATTTAACAGTAGTCGAGATCAAAGCGAATAATGTATCTGACACTGACGATCTCGGCAAAAGCGTTGCGATTTCGGCAGGTTTTAGAGCTTTACTAATCGTAAGTTTATTTATTTTAAAATTTTAATGCGTCAATGCTAGTAGCGGAGATTATGTAGAATAATATCTTTTTCGAGCAACATCGATATTATTAACGGTAGACAAGATGTAAGCGAAGAATGTATCTGACGCGAATGATTTTGGCAAAGGCGTCGCGATTTCGGCCCGCTATACATATATAGATTTAATAATCGTCAGTTCATTAAAATTCTAATGCGTCACTCCTTGTAGCGGAGATCATGTAGAATAATGTCCTGCTTGAATAACATCGATATTTTAATGGTAGTCGAAATCAAAACGAAACATGTATCTGACGCGAAGGATACTGGCGATAATGTAAAACCTGGTCGCGCTGTTATGTTTAAAGAATCATAAATATGAAACTATTAAGACATTAATGTCGTAATTCCAATAATCCAGAACACGAGAAAAAAAGCAGCCGTTGGACGACAATGGATTTTTTAGCGATTGTCATGCTTTACACTTTACACTGAAGTCGTTATCTACACACACAATCGCTCCTTCGGAAAAACTTACTTTTCGCTTTGATCTCGGCTATCACCAAATATAGATGTTATTCGTGAAAGACACTATTGTTCGTGCTCTTCGCTATAAGGATTAACGCGTTAGCATTTTGAAATAAATATAACTTTGATTATATTAAAGCGACATAGCGGGCCGAAATCGTGATGCCTTTGCCGAGATCGTCCGCGTCAGATACATTATTCGCTTTAATCTCGACTACCGTTAAAGAAATCGATGTTATTGGAGAAAGACATTATTCTACATGATCTTCGCTACAAGGATTGACGCATTAAAATTTTAAAATTAATAAGCTTATGATTATTAAAGCGATAAAAAGGGCTGAAATCACGACGCCTTTGCCGAAATCGTTCGCGTCAGATACATTCTTCGCTTAGATCTCATCTACTGTTAAAGATATCGATGCTATTGGAGAAAGACATTATTCTATATGATCTCCGCTACAAGGATTGACGCATTAGATTTTCAAAATTAATAAGCTTACGATTATTAAAGCGATAAAGCGGGCCGATATCGCGACGCCTTTGCCGAAATTATTTGCGTCAGATACATTCTTCGCTTACATCTCGCCTACCGTTGAAGATATCAATACTATTCGAGAAAGACATTATTCTATATGATCTTCGCTACAAGAATTGACGCATTAGATTTTTAAAATTAATAAGCTGACGATTATTAAAGCGATATAGCGGGCCGAAATCTCGATGTTATATAAGGCTGTTCCGCCTTTATAATGAACACAACTTAGTAAAGATACAATTCATAAAATATTAATGGCGTAATTTCAATAGCACACAGTAAAATAATATAGTTCTTGAACAACGCGTCAATTTCTTTAAAAATTGCTGAGATTTAAGAGATAGATTCATTAGACGCTGAGGACCCAGGCAAAGGCAACGCGATTTTGGCCCGTTGTACCGCTTTAATAATCGTAGTACCTTTATTAATTTTAAAATTTAATGCGTCAATCCTTTTAGCGGAGATCATGTAGAACAGGCCTGTCTAACCGCCAGGAGCGGAGGAGCAACCGATCCCACTCTTACCGCTTTAGACTTCCCCCACCATCGCGTGTTGCCGCAGCTCACAGTCTTGACGCGCAGCGTCGTGAACATTCTTATTTACGCATAAGGCAAATTGACGATTGGACGTGTCAAGCTTTCTTTTTGACATGATATTACTAAAATGTTATAAGGTTAATAATAATAGTAGGGATACGAATGTTATTTAAAATTGTAGTAACATGGATAAATAATGTGACGTGATATAATAATAATATAGTAATATTAATAATAAAAGGAAATACTATTAATGAATTAATAGAGAAAATATAGTAATTATAATCAATTATAATTAACAAGTAGCATTTAGGTCTCGTTCAAGCTGTACTTTGTTTTACTTGTACGCGTCGTAACGTGGAAGCAATAAGCGATATTTCGTGATATTTATTTCGCGATA
Organism: Formica selysi; assembly: GCA_009859135.1. Taxonomy (NCBI): domain Eukaryota; kingdom Metazoa; phylum Arthropoda; class Insecta; order Hymenoptera; family Formicidae; genus Formica; species Formica selysi. The sequence goes on from WHNR01000214.1 coordinate 66,685, forward strand.
TAAAACGCACGATGCTAGCGAGCTAGAGATAAGACAAGCAAGCGGAGAACAAGCGTCGAAAGCTCGAAGAGCCGTCGGCTGGAAGAGTGGGGGGAGCCGAGCCTGAACTCAGAGGTAGGGGGAAGAGCCACTCGTGGCCCGCGGGCCGCGGGTTAGACAGGCCTGATGTAGAATAATGTTTTTCTCTATTAACACCGATATCTTTGGCGGTAGTCGAAATCAAGGAGAAAAATTTATATTGCACGAGAGATATTGGTGATAATGTAAAAAATTTCGTCGCGCTATCATGTTTTAAGAATCATAAATATACAATTTTTAACACTTTAATGCCATAATTTCAACAATACAAAGCACGGAAAAAATACAGTCATTGAACGACATCGGTTTCTTTAGCGATTGCCGTGTTTTAAACCGAAGTTATCTATTATCGCCGGTGCTCTTTCTGAATAACGTATTTTAATTTATGCAAAAAATAAATCTATATATAAATAATAAAAATATTCTAACAATGCTTTTTTCTATGACTACGGTCGATAAGAGATTAGTCGATATAGATGTTGAATAATATTTTGGTGGTTGGTTAATGAGATTAGAAAATTATAAAATTTCCTTGTCATAATTGGTTAATGCAGTGTTTCGGAACATCTGTAGTTTTTTTCCAACCGTAGCGTAGCCTATATTACCTACTGCATACATGACAGTTATCTTAACCTCGCGTGTTTCTCTCTATATTTATATTTCGTGTGATCGCATTTATAGTTTCAAAATATATATTTGTAAGTTTTTTAGATTTTCTGATCTTACTGAAGTGTCATTGAATAACCATTTTTGCGTGAAAGTGTTTGGATACCATAAGAATGTACAACAAATTCTTAAATGTTGCAACAAGGTACATGACAGTTATTTTAACCTCGCGTGCTTCTTTCTATTATTATATTCATATCTAGTTATCATTTTGATAGTTTTTCAAAATATATATTTGTAAGCTTTTTAGATTTTCTAATCTTACTGAAGTGTCATTGAATAAACATTTTGTTCGTGAAAGTGTTTGGGTCACGGTCTTACATACAGGTCTTGAAACTCCAGTGGTGGGGGAAGGTCGCATAATGAAGCAGTTTTTAGTTCTCTAATGGCCGCTAGAGTCGTTGCGTTAGATTAAACCACGGTGGCGAGGGACGACGGAGGCCGGGGGGATATCTCCCTGTCCCCATCTTTTCCTCTTTTATTTTATTTTTTTAATTTTTATAAGCAATTTAATTTCTCAAATTAAATTAGATACAAATAAAATTAAAAAAAAATAAAAGTTTATAATAATAATTAATAAATTAATAATTTTAATTAATTAATTAAATTTAACTAATTAATTTAATTACTTACTTTAATTTAATATAATTATTTTAATTTTAATTAATTTAATTATAATTTTTATTTTAATTATTAATAAATTAATAATTTTTTAAATAAATAAAAATTAATCCTTTAATTTTTCAATATCTTTTATTTTTCTTAAGGCGTACACGTCTTATTCATTCGTCAACTTGGACAATTTTTTTTTTACGACGAATTTCTTTTTCAATTTCAAATTTTCTTGATGAGCATATTGCCTCATTCTTAATCTAAGATAATAAACTATTGCATATGATAAGATTTCTGATGCGTGTTTTTTACAAGGAAATGTAAAAGTGTACGTATCAAGTACTATATCTAAAGTTACATCAAAGACGTCAACGCGAGAGGAATATTTCGCAAATGAAGCTTCTATATGCCGAATTAGATTAAAAAAATGGAGATTTGCGTGAATGAGACCACCGCGTGATTTCATTTGCACCAATTGCGACTCCGAGGATCCGCAGCTGGACTTGAATCTCACGGTTTCTTCGCACACTGGACAAGATTTATATTTTTTAAGGACCTGTTTGCACAAGTAACCTGTAAACATACTATAATAAATTTCGAGCATAAAATAAATAAATTCCCTGCCCCTAAAAGAAAAGAACAAAAAATAAGAATAAAATAATACAATCGAGGATAGGGGAAAGGACATAATCATGTTCGGAATGAGGATGATTGATGATTAAAAATCAAAACCTGTAACATAGTAGATAATACAATCAAGGATAGGGGAAAGGGCATAATCATGTTCAGAATGAAGATCGATGATATCATCCGCCTCCCAATCATCATGTTGCAATATTGCATCTAGTTTATGCCGAATTTCTCGCAGATATTCCGCACTTTTGCCCTCGCGTTTGTTACCATAAATGCTTTTAATTTCACTGATAGAGATCAATGTCGCCGGCTTCGTATCTGACGAAACTGTGCAATTGCCATATTTCGGTGGCTTGATCACACTATATACCGATAGCAATTTATATAATTGTAGAAACGTAGGGCAATTTGGATGATCGTTGCATCCCGCGCATTGACGTATTGTGCCGAAGAATTTCTAAAACAGGCCAGTAATTCTAACAACACACACATCATGTTCAAAAGACATCCAGAGGATGTAAAATATCCTCTGGATGTCTTTTGAGCATGTGTGTTATTAAAGAAATAGTTCATTGTAAAACAGGTAAGTACTTGTTAAATATTTTTGCAATACAATAAACAGCTATATCATATCCTCTAAGTTATCCTCTAAGTTATACCTCTAAGTTATCCTGATTGAGTTTTCCAGTCAGCAGGTATTTAAAATCAATTTGTCTATCAAATAACGACAATGATCCATCGTTGATTGAAGAGATATTCTTAGTCCTCGTGATGTTTCGACAGTAAGAAATTCTTCTGCTGTTATATTTCGTTCTACCACTGCGGATTGCCATTCATTCAACCACCGCAATGAATCTTCTAGAATCTATCAAGAATTAAGCAATAATAAAAAAAACAATACGTAATCCTCCCACTATTTTATTTTTAATTGTGCAGTTCGCGTTATTTTTGTACCTTAAAGTCATTAGAATGCGGCGTGAGTCCTTGATTTGGTGATTTTCGGTTCATTGCGTCAAACATATAGTTGAAGCGTTTACAAAAGGAAATTGTTTCTTCGCACCCGCTGAGTCCTTGGCATCCGTGTGATAAATAAAATGCGAGCCCGTCAGCAACGGAGTTACTAAAGATCTGTAACAACAAGAAAATAAGAAATTTAAGAAATTTTTGACAATAAGAAATTTTTGACTTTTGAATTTATAAACAAACATACCTGAGTTGCCAGTCTGACTCGCATTTTCGATGTGTTGTCCAGCACAATATGTCTGTTTGTTATTTTTGGACAAACTCGTGCGTTTCCTGGATGGTCCTTGTCAAGATTGTACAACGTAACAAAATACTTCCAGCAAATGTAGTTATGCGTAGATTTTAACTAGAATAATGCCAATATTTATTCTACGTATTATATGAGCCTCAAAACACCATTCATTATTCTAGGACTATAAATTTTCATTTTATAACTCACCCGCAGTTTCTCCTTGTTGTACAGCCGGTTTCGGACATTCTTGATGACGTGGCAGATATCGGAAAAGACGAATACTTTCCGTTCGTTATCCAAGGGGTGAGTAAACCAGGTTGTGGTATTCTCGATCGTCCCTGTGACACCCAAAAGTGACCACATTTTCGCGTTTGTTCCAGCACCATCGGCAATAACCCCGTGGATCATCGCTCCGCATTGTTCCAAGTAGGGAATAGCTTTCACAACAATTTTCACGAGCTCTTCTCCTTTTACAGGATTTTTTGAAGCGAACACTGCAATCGGCTGTGTATATACATCAGCAAGCGGCTGGAACATTAATACAAGACCGTGTGTTGCTTGCTCGTTTATGTCTGTGGATTGTTGCCCGTCATCGCCTAAGTCCGTTAAGCCCACGTAAGTTAAATTTTTCGAAACTGCTACAGACTTCCTGAGGTTTATTTCATCTAGCAGCAGGACACCGTGACGCTGCAGTGGAGTTTTCGAGGCAAAATGTTTCTCGAGGAGTTTCGCAAAATGTTCATCGAAGCCGCACTTTGCGTTAATTAAAGAGAAATAACTGCGTATTGTCCTCGTGCACGGAAGTGGCAGAATATTGTTTTTACGCATAAATTCGTAATATCCTACCGATCGGATGTTCATAAGCATGCATAACATGACCCATTCCTCGGTGTAACGTCGACCTCTGGTGTCCTTTTTGCTTGCCGCTGCGATGATTTCTTTAAGCGCCAATTTTTGAGACTCTGGGACGTTTAATTCAGCACATTTTTTATTCAAAAATGCATCTTGCATGTTTGCTATTTGTGCTTTTTGTGTTTTCATACACGTCATGAGATGTTTTACGCGATACTTCGCTTGAAGTTTCTGACGTCGTTCACGTCTAATTTTTATCCGCATAGCTGATAATTTGCATCGAACGGGATTTGAAATAACACCAATCCGCTTCATCGTAGGATGATTCTTTAGCCGTGTCGCCCGTTGCAGTATACATTTTCTCAATTTCATGCAGGAATCGCATCTTTTTTTATCGAGAGCAGGGAACAGCCTTTACTTCTCCATTTATCGACGTAATCTTGATATGTTTCACCGGCTGGTATAAAATGGATATTAACATCACTTAGGCCGCTGCAGACTTTCATCTCCTGGAATTTTTCCAGTACACCCGAAAGCATTCCTTTCTTTTTTAAGAATTGTTCGAATTTGTGTTGCGAATCAACGTGACGTCCATAAACAAAATATTTTAATATTCCATCAACATCAATTGTAACACATTTTTGAGTTATTGGACAATGCTCGCCGTTATTAATCTTCATGATCGTGTATGAAAACAGGGTACGTTGTATAACTTTAGTATGCATTTTAAAACAACTCCGTGATTCCGGAACATAGGCAGAAAAGTCATCATTGGTGCTCGCATTTCTTTCCGGTATTTCTGATATAATAAAGTCGAGCAATATTTATTTATTTATATTATATTATTTATATAATATAAATAAATATTAATAATAATATTAATAATAATAATAATATTAATATTGATATTAATAATATTATTTATATTATTTATTTATATTATATTAATATTAATCAATTATATTATTATTTATATTATATTAATATTAATAATATTATTTATATTATTTATTTATTATATTTTATTATATTATTTTATTTATATTATATTTTTTATATTATTATTATTTTATTTTATTTTTTTTTTTCTATTTTATACTATTCGTTCTATTGCATATGAAGTATCTTAAGTAGGTGAGATAGGCCGCTGCTAACCCACTTCATCCATGAGAGCGAGAGAGATGGATAGAGAGATAGAAAAGGATGGAGATATGGATTAGAACAGTTTGTAGACGACCGAGAGGGGAAGCGCGGATAGGGGGGAAGAGGAGGGGGGTACGTAGGGCGAGAGGGGAAGCTGGGCGAGGGGGGTCGGGGGAGCGCGTGACGTCACGGGAGGGAGAGAGAGAGAGAGAGAGAAAGCGTTATTTATTACGCGCTCTGGGATAAATCCCCTAAAGCGCTTAGGCAATAATTACAAATAAAATATCTAATAGAAATAATAGTACACACACTTAATAATTACTTAAAAGAAAAATAACTACGCAATAACTTCAAAAATTTACAAGAATTACAAAAATTAGAAATAAATACAAATTAACTTAGTAAGACCAGATGAAATAAATACATAGAGGTTGAGATAGGCAGAAACTATATTAATTAAAGAGAGACATGCATGCGATGGAAGAAAGGCATAAGTCAGAAATGTAGAAAGAGGCAAGTCGCAGAAAACTTATAAATCATTCACACTTCAACAGTGAGATCGAGTAAATGCGCATAGAGTCCATTTTTAAAAACGACCGATGAAGATTCGTTGCGTAAGTTTAGAGGAAGACGATTCCATAATCTGATCGCACTAAGTCTGTAAGACCGCCTATAAAGTTCTGTACGACATTGAGGCACCGAGAGAAGGTCTTCAGCAGATCTCATAGATCTGGATGATGAACAGACTTTAACGGAGAAAAGCCTGTAAAGAAGATCTGGTTGCTGGTATTTAAGAATATTGAAAAGAAGACAGGCAACGAGGTACTCCCTTCTTTTGTCGACCTTGAGCCAGCGTAGCCTTGTATAGTATGGCGAGATGTGTTCATCGATCTTGACACAAAAGATAAACCTCCAACATGCGTTCATGGCTCGATATAATTTCAGATTAAGTTCAGCAGTGATGTCGGTAAGTATGGCGCAACAATAGTCAATGTGCGGATAGATGAGTGAGACAACAAGTTTTATTTTTAGTGAATCAGGAATAAGATGTCTGCATAGCTTGAGCTGGTGTAGCGTAGAGCGAACCTTGTTCGTAATGTGCGATACTTGCAGATCCCAAGATAGGTTGTTCGCAATCCAAACTCCTAGGTACTTTACGTGAGTAGAATATGTCACATCAACTCCAGCAACAGTAATTTTTGGAACTGAAGTTAGATCAATTGCGTTTATGTATCTTGACGTACCCATAATTATTGATTGCGTTTTATTCGCATTTAGCAACAGTTTGTTTGAAGTGGCCCACGTGAGAATTGAGATAATGTCACTATTTACTCTGTTAACGGTATCGGCTAGGTCTTGAGGTTTACAGTGATGGTAGATTTGCAGATCGTCGGCATATAGATTGTATTCACAGTGTCGCAGCATGTGTCTAAAATCTGACAGATAAAGTGTGAACAAGAGAGGTCCCAGCACCGAGCCCTGTGGTACGCCCATCCTGACCCAGGTCGGAGGGGTCAGATAATCGTTGACCCTGTCACGAACGGCCTGGGATCTTCCAGTGAGATAAGAATAGATCCATCTGAGCACGGTTTCCGAGAAATTGAGGCTCTTCAACTTCTCAATAAGCCTGACATGCTGTACCCGGTCGAACGCCTTGGAGAGGTCAAAGAAAACGGATATAGTGACCATCCTGTTGTCGGCAGCTTGTCTGACCTCGTCAAGCATCCTGATGAGACATGTCTGCGTTGAGTTATGCTGTCTATAGGCTGATTGACGGGGATCAAGAAGATTATGATCAGACAGATAGAGACAAATTTGATCACAGACCACTCTTTCAAGCGCCTTGGACATAGCAGGCAATATGGAGATTGGCCTATAGTGCTGCACTTCGGTTGGGTTTCTAATTTTAGGTATTGGGCATACAAGCGCCATCTTCCACGATTCCGGGAAGGTACCCCTCGAAAGAGAAAAGTTAAAAAGATGTTCGATTACCGGCATAATGCAAGGCAGAGCAAGTTTGATCATTTTGAGAGAGATTCCATCATTTCCAATAGCGCCAGACCCATTACCATGAAAGATCCTCCTGATAGTAAGAGGAGTGACATAATTCCAGTGCAGTGAGTTGTCATCAAACTCAACATTGAAAAGGTTGTTGAGGCAGAAACTCCATCATCCGCACCGACATCTATTTCACTCTCGGCAGAGGTCTGAATGAAGAATTCGTTCAGATCGTCGGCAGGGCATATGAGACCACCTGCGTCGCCTCTGGTCTTGACAAGACCAAGATGCCTGAGCTTACACCAGACCGATACTGCACTCCCTCCATGGGTGAAAGCTTCCTGATAATAAGAGCGCTTGGCCAAGCGAACCCGAGCCTGGACCCTGTTGCGCAATATCCTGAAATCCTTGTAGTGTAAAGTGGATCTGCTTCTACGCCAAACTCTTCTGGCGAGATCTCTAGCTCTCATTTCAGCTCGTATCTCCTCCGTAAGCCATGGAGCTGGAAGATTTCGGAAAAGTACACGTCTAAGAGGTGCGTGTATGTTGAAAAAGTGTAGGAGCTGCGAGTTTAAAATGCTGATCTTTTCATCTATGCAATTTGATGACAAGAGTGTTGACCAGTCTGAGTTTAGGATGTCTTCAAGAAGAAGATTTTCATTAAAATTCCTAAAGTCCCTGCACGTGATGAGTCTGCGTATACGTCTCTGGATCTTAATATCGTACTTTATGAAGATGAGGTCATGAGCAGACAAGAAAGAGACGTCATGCTGACCATATTCCTTCACCTTAGTCAAATCATCCACGATACACAAGTCAAGGAGAGTGCTTGAATTCTTCAGATGGTGCGTGGCCTGGTATGGCACGAGGAAGAGGCTGGACGATAAAACGAAGGTTTTTATGGAACGGCTGTCATAAGTGCACTCATTCATATCTGCATTAAAGTCGCCAAGGATGACAGAATGCTTATAGCCAACCTGCCTTTCAAGAAAGAGGTTAGAAAATTCTTGCAGATATCCAGCATTCGGCGGTCTGTAAACTGTAGCAAGTAAAAGTCGGGATGAGCCTTGAAGAATGATTTCCGCGATTATGTATTCAGGACGACCATCACCAGCGCCGTCCGAGTGCTCGAGAATGGAGATGCCAAGAGTATCCAGACTATAAATTCCTACCCCACCGCCAATTCTACCGAGTCTATCACATCTGACCAGCGAAAAGCCTGGCAAACGTACCATAGAATCTGGAATGCTGGATTTAAGCCATGTTTCAGACATGCAGATGATGTGATAGCCGGAATCACTGAAAAAACTGCTGAACTCATCGAAGTGAGCCAGGAGAGACTGGCAGTTTACATGACATATCTTCAGGTCCTCAAGAGCAAATCTAGCGTTAGCCATAGTTCGTATTTTCGATCTTGTCCTTTATCTTTCTGCAGAGAATCGGACACTTTTTAGCATCTAGAGCCGAATGTGCCACATCAGGAGCGGTTAGGCCAAATTTCTTGAGGCAGTTTTGACATCTGAGAGGATTGTCATTGCCCGAGCAGACCCTGGTCTCGTGGGCCCCGGCACAGCGGCCGCAAACCGGCTCAGCCTTGCAGTCTTTCGCGAAGTGACCGAAAGCGAGACATCTGAAGCACTGGAGAATTCTAACATGATCGGCGAAATAACAGGACGAGAAACGCAGGTAAACACGTCCACGGCCAAAAAGATCCTTGCGCACGGCCGGTGAAACCTCAAGGACACAACTAGTAGTGCTTCTATTTTGTTTCGGCGGGTATATGTAGATGACTTTTATCTCATTCGCCTGATCTTCTTTAAGATTCTGTGCAATGAGTTCATTTTTTATGTCATCCGAATTCATTTCGACAGGTATACCATGGACGATCAGTCTAGGCTGCTGTTTAACATTTGCCTGAATCCTGAGTCCAGCCTCAGCAAGACCTGGATGAGCTTTGATCTTGGATAAGTCCATGGCACTAGCCTTGATTCTCACGCCGTTGTTTCTCGCAAGAGAGATTCCCTCGACGCGCAAGCCACATTCCGAGGGCTTAAGTACCCTGCAGAGGGTATCCTTGGTGGCCAACGAGGAGGTGAATTTATCTCCACATCTCTCATCAGGCACAACGAGGAAGCTGGCGGACTCAGACAATTCGACGGTGGGTCCACGCGGGACACGAACTTTAGACCCGGCCGAAGCAACAGCAGAGGCGTAAGAATTTGACTGCGGTCCGCTGAGCCCCCTGTGCGTATCTGTAGTGGTCAAATTGGAGGAGTCGCCACTCCGAACAAGTACATCCTCGAGTACGCGCTTTATGTCATCCGTCGACAGACAAGGATTTGCAGTTCGTTCGGCGAGAAGGCCAACGAGAGCAGTCGAGACCTCCATAAAAGCCTCCTTACACGAGCGGAAGGCAGCCTCAATGGTGGCTCTTTTCTCAAGAGATTCCTTACTCGATAGAAGGAGTTTATAAACACCATCACAGTGCTTATTTATTGACTCGCCGAGCGCATTTACTCGAGATACACTCATTATATTGACATGTTTCTCCGACAAACCTGCTAATCTAGTGCAAGAAGAGCGCTTCGTGAGCCCACGCCTCGCCACGCCACTGTCATCGAGTCCCCCAGATGCTCCGCCACTGTCGCAACTCCCACCATCTCCGCCAGCTGATTGCCTCGCCCGCGCGCGGGAACTCTCCCCGCCAACGTCCCCGGATGCCGCGCGCGTCTCCATTCCCAGAAATCACAACAAGATCACTGGTAAACAGACGAAACGCACGCGCATGCTCCCACAGCACACTGACAGGCAAGGAAAAGGTCGCAGAAATCCGTTGAGATTACCGAGAAGTATCCCAAGAAAAAAGTGGCCGATGGTCCAGTTAGAGCGACGAAATAGGCAGTATGATGAGAGAAGGTCAAGCTAAGAGCGGCACTTGATAGTATTGCACTAGAAAAGAAAGCCCAAACGGGCAAAAAGCGGCAGAAATCGCCCGAGAAAGACAGAGCAAAAAGAAACACGTCAACTCGTATACTC
>WHNR01000215.1:0-76827 GCA_009859135.1 Formica selysi
CCTTTATCCTTTTTTCCTTTATATAAAATAGAGCATATTATATAATCTAATGTGGTATGATATGGCTACAGGCGAAGATCCACGTTAAAAAAATCTTACGCGCCATTGGTGGTACCTCATATAGGTGGTGTGGAAAATCATCATTCAGTATTGTTTGACAACGACACAAACGTATATATGTGGTCCGTATATACGTTTGTGTATCGTAACGATATTGTAAATATATATGTATAGAAACTAAAGTTAAATATTATTATATGACATATTTTTTAAATATTTAAACTTTCTTATAGTACTTTTCATTATTTTTAATCATTTGTCGGAAAATCGATACATTTTTCGTACAATAAAATGTATGATTTTTCCTTTTGTTGTCTCCACACGGATATTCCTTCTTTCAAATCATCGATTTAAAATGCATTTTTACGTGGATTAAAAACTTTAAGTAATTTATATACGTATCTTAATCATAAATATATTATATAATAGATATATAATAGATAATATATCTCATACAAAAAGGCTGAAAAAAATATTTAAGGCATAGCAAGAAGCGACAATCGAGAAGCGACCAAGCGACGTGTACCGCCCGGTCTTCGTGCCGGCTCGATAAGAAGGAGAGAGACAGAAAACAGTATGTCTGTCCTCTTCTGCTATCCGAAGCCAGCCGAAGCGCCGAGCTCACACGTACGCGGTTTGCGCTTGTGTGCGTCATCCCCTCCACTACGGTTGCGTGTTGCTAGCGTGGCCATTCTGGCATCACTGAACTCGCGCTCTGCCGATGTGAATAACAAGTTTTTTCGGTATCGAACCTTCGAGAACTTGCTGTTTGTCACAGTTTTTCATTCTAAGAAGAATGCGATCACGCACCTTTTTCTTTGTTATGATCACGCGATCACGCGCCGATCGGCTGATCGCGATGATGTTTATTCTCGCTTAGGTTTTGATCGCGGCTCTTACCGTTCAGATTTGTCGGTTGAATTTACAGTTTAAATTTATCGATTAAATTCAACGTTTCAATCTTGAACATAAATGAATAAAATAGAATAAATAAATAAAATAAAGTAAATAAATAAAATAAATAAATAAATAAAATAAATAAATAAAAATAAATAAATAAAATATAATAAATAAATAAAATAAAATAAATTAATTAATACAAAAGAAATACAATAATATGTTTTGTTTTTATGTTTATAAAATTTATGTTTGTAAAATTTTATTTAATTTATATTTTTGCGCTGAAAGTGATCCGAAGGAGGGATCGAAACGTACGCCTTTCTATGATTTAAAGTTATTTAAATATAATATGTGCCCTTTTTATATAATTACTGCGCCTGGTTTTTATATTGCCTTTTCTTATCTTGTTTGCTACATTTAGAAGAGCCTTATAATTGTATTAATAATATGTTAAGACCCTCCGAAGACACCACAGTGAAATTAAAGATTCATTATCTACCACAAAGATGTATCAAGAATTTTCGGCAGAAAATACAATTAAAATTGATGAGCCGCCTAGAAAAATTATTTGATTATAACAGTGGTGAAATAATGTCGAATAAAAAAACCAATATAATATATTACGACTTACCGATGGAGGATCAATATTGAAATAAAGATCGGAGGCTTAACGAAAACACAGAACCGTGGCATTACATGATTGCCTTAAACTGCTGTGCGGACGAAGAAAATAAACAAAATACAGCGAAATGAGAACAACAAGGAAAACACGATCATGATGAGAGAAAGAGATTATAATCAGAGCCGGCTAATTTAAAATTTTTTTAGCTTTTCAATAATCGGAAAATAGGAAGAATTGAATAATTCGATAATTCGCTCTGTAGGTTCAAACCAAATTTCTGTCTTTTTATATGTAACATTTCGGACGTGAATATAGAGCTTTTTAGCTTTGTTTTTAGTTTACGCTGGCTGTTAAAATGCGTTTTAACAATAGTCTTAACAAGAACCTTTTCTCGTTATTTCAATTTGTTTTTACTAAAGAGGGTGCAGTCGAGGATCGAAATGTTTAATTTTAAGAATTTCTCGAAATTTGTTTATTTTTTATTCTAGTCTTAAGAACTTTCGAGATTTGTAATTTATATATGCACGTACATCCGCAATTTGCTTCTTAAGCCTTTTTGTATTTTTGTATTTATTATATATATTATATTTTTTATTTTTTATATTTTTATTTTATTATTATATTTTGTATTTTTATATTTTATTATATTTTATTTATTATATTTTTTGTATTTTGTATTTTTGGTAATTATTCAGAATCATGGCTCCACCTGCAAATAGGCTGCAAATTTTTTTACGGACTTTTTATGTTTAGAAAGAAATATAAATAACCATTTTTAGTTGGGGGATGCCCCAAAAAAAAAGTTATAGACCAAAAAAGGGTAATTATTTCGAATAAGGTCTTTTCTGAATTCTGACAAATATGATCAGATCTCTCGGTAAAACTTTTTGTTGTGACTCCAACAGTGATAATCAGTCGGGGGAGCCCGTCCCCCATCACCCTCACCCCCCAAAAAACGAAAAACCCCCAAAATTACCGAAAATTAGATAATTATGTACTATAAAGTTCACCCCACAATCCAAACCAAATTTTAGTTTTAAATCAGAAATAGGTTTGGGTTAGGTTATATCTTCCGGAAGTGGAGATCCTCCGAAGGGGGGGGCGGAACCCACTGCGTCCACGCATACACTTTCCCATCCACACAACAATTGTGGGGTGGACCTCGCTTTGCTTTGTAAACTATATGCGTGGACACAGTGGGTTCCGCCCCCCCCCCTAAGGGGGGCTCCACTTCCGGAAGATATAACCTAACCCAAACCTATTTCTGATTTAAAACTAAAATTTGGTTTGGGTTGTGGGGTGGACCTCACTTTGCTTTGGTAATTTTTGAGGTTTTTCGTTTTTTTTTGGGGGGGGGGGCGATGGGGGACGTGCTTACCAACTGATTATTACTGTTGAAGTCACAACAAAGAGTTTTACCGAGAGATCCGATCATATTTGTCAAAATTCAGAAAAGGCCCTATTTGAAATAATTACCATAATTACCCTTTTTTGGTCTATAACTTTTTTTTAGGCCTCCCCCAACTAAAAATGGTTATTTATATTTCTTTCTAAACATAAAAAGTCAGTAAAAAGATTTGCAGCCCATTTGCAGGTGGAGCCGTGATTCTGAATAATTATCGTATTTTTTAATAACTTTTTCACTCAGCTATAAACGTAAACTGTGTCTATCTAAATTTATTGTTCTATTAATTTATATATTCCTCAAAAGCTGCGTAATTATATTGAATCTAACATGTCAGTCATATATAATACGTATTAAATATATCTTATAAATTATGATCCCCGTTTTTTTATTTAAAAATGTAATTATTGTTAAGTTTATATATATTTATTATTTTATTATCAAGTTATTTCTCTTACATAAAAGAATGGAAGATAAATTTTATTTATTCTATTATAATATATTCTAGTATAATATAAATATTCTATTACTATTCCAATTATATTTATTCTACCATTTGCATTTATTCTGTTATATTGCATGGAAATGCATATATTGCAAGCGAATAGGAAAATTCGACGGTCGAACATGTGCGAGCGGCGAACGTTTTCGTGATCGCTCAGTACTGTTCGTAGCCTGCCCCCACGCACGAAGCTACACGTACACGCTATGACGTAGCGGTTACGTCTGTGTTAGTAAGTCCCGTGGTAAGTGATGGGAGCTCCCATTTTCCACGACCTGGCAGCTCTGCTCGGGATCAGGAACTGGTAACGATACGCTCGCCGGGCCGTCTTATATACCCGGCGGCCGGCCTCTCATTCACGCGATTCGGCGCGTGGTGGGGCGGTCCCCACGGTGGGGCTGCGACACGTGTGTGGGAGCTTAGGGGCGCCATAGGCGCCGAGCCTCCTTAAGCCCGAATCACACTAGTGGCTCGCGGCTGCGATTGCGATTGCCTCAGCCAATCAGAAAGCACCAATTGCAAGTATGATTGGAGCGTAGCAAATCACAATCACAAACGCAATCGCAGCCGCGAGCCGCTAGTGTGATTCGGGCTTTATGCGGGCGGTTAGTCGGCCCGCGAGGCTATTCGTAACGGTATCGTTACACGTTAGAAAATGATGTCCCGTAAATGTGACATATCGACTATTGACGACACTTTCAGGTCTCATGACACCTAACTTAGGACGTCTATAATTGGTCATTTTGTGACCAAAATTTAACATTTTTTGTCCCAATAAAACAAATATATACATTGTATACATACATTGTATACATACATTGTATACTTTATTTATTATGTAAGGGAAACGAGCAATATAAATTAATAAAGCATTTAAATGCCGCTATTCCATTTAAATTATGACAACAGATCCTGCTCGATTTCTGCCGCCAATCTGACATCAAACTGCGCTGTGCAGATCCTGCTCGGTTTCTGCCGACAATCTGGCATTTAACTGCGTTGCGCAGATCCTACTCGATTTCTGCCGTCAATTTGCTGTCGGCTTATGTCGACAGGTTCTGCCGGCAGAACACAAGCTTAATGCGGACGCAATTGATGCCAATCTGCTGCAATATTCTGCTTGAATCTGCTAGCAAACTGCTGGCAGGCTGCTAACATTTTGCTTACTGGGTATATATATATGTATATATATATATATACATATATATACATATATATATATACATATATATATAATTTTATATCTTAAGTAGACAATAAACGGATGACTAACTTTTTCGGAAATTTTTCTGCCCGATTTCTAAGAAACAATGAGTCCGATATTTGAATATCCCTTATTGGCATCATCAGAAATTAAACTGATAGAAATAATAACATTTTTAATCTTCTGTTTAATCTGCAGTTGCTCTTTGCAAGCTTTATATACTTCTCATGGCCCGTATTCATATTCGGTTCTTATTTCAAGACCGTCTTAAGTAATGTCTTAAGGATCGGCAGGAGAGACGGTGGAGACCTTTCGCGGATAGCCGTGAATTACGGATTCGCTTATCCCGTATTACGGCCAAAAAATAAAGAAAATCATATTAAAATTGTGATATTTGTAATCAGTAGGATTGTCTGCAGTCCTGTACAGAGCTATTTTTTTGGAAAAAGAGTTAAAATAATATTTTATAAGTTGACAAAAAAGGTACACCTCATGGCGGATTAGGTGCAGTTGCACTATAGGCTATGAGCTGTATTTCATTTATTATAAATTTTTAAGAGCCAAAATGCAAAATCCGGCTCTATACCGAACTGCATAATTATATAAAGAATTTATCAAAAAAAGTTTCATGAAGTAATTGTTATAGCCAGAAAAGGCTATACACTAGTTGCTAGATATAAATTATTCTAGATATATACTATTCTATACTATTGCTCAACGTGTAACGCGAATACAGTTCACGTTACGAGCATTGATCGAGCGAAGCGCTGACAAGGCGAGCCACGCGCGAAGCCCGAGCGACCGCGCCAATCACTTCATTGCGAAAACGCGGAAATCAGGGCAAGCGGAATAAGGAAATTGCGGAAATGCAACCAAAGAAGTCCTACTTAGAACTCCTTAGCTTGCACCCGGATCTTGCCGCCAAAATCGAGCAACATGGCACATGCCGCTAAACGATCCCCTCCCGGGAAACCAAGGGGACATAATAAAAAGACCCATCGCTAACGGGCGGCGGGCAGTCTTAATAATCAATTGGTATCGAACGGGCAGTCAATAACGCTAATTAAGGCAACTATTAAATTAAAGCCACGCAGTCGGCAGAAATAAATACGAAAGATCGAGGAGTGAGTCTCGCGACCGAAACTCGACTCCAGACACGCGCACGCTAAGATATCCGCTATCGCGATACGCGACGCGAGCTAACGTGCGGGAACTTTGTAATTAAGCCAAGTTGTGAATAAAATAGATATATATATTTTATTCCGACTACAAGAGTATCATTGTCAACTACAATAAAATCAGTGAGTCACTCGGGCGGAGCCCGAATTCCCAAATTCCTTCCGGCAAACGATCCCAACTACCGTGCCTCTCCGGAAGCATAACATTATTTGGTGGCAGCGGTGGGATCTGCCGGGGCATCGCCAGAGCTCCTCGAAGACCTGCAAAAAACACGGTTGTGTTAAGAACGGGCACGCCAGCAATCGATTGAAGCTGACGGACGGAAACAGCAGCCAAGCCTTCCCCAAGACCTGCAAAACACCCAGGGTGTAAACAGAGCGGGCACGCCAGCACACATAAAAGTAAGCTGACGGAAACCACAATCGACGGAAGACAACGCACGGACAACAGAACGAGCCTCGCCGCAACAGCTGTAGCAGAAATGTGAGCCGCCAAGCATCGCGACCTACGATAACTCTACGGACAACGCACCGTCGCCGGACAACGACCGCCGTACGACGAGCATCGTCAGCCGTATCAGCTGCCGAGCGAAGGACTGCAGCCTCAGCGACCTACTGACACAGCGAGCGATCATGCGGGCCGTCATACTATTGTAAGTCCGAACAGTTAATAAATATAATTGCGTGAATGTCGGAAGGTTCCAATATACCGAAACCGATAGCGAACCGATCGTGGTTACTAAGCGAACCAGTCCGACGAGCGATTAGCGTAAGTTTAACACCGCGAGAAAATTTTTATAACACGCAAAGAAACTTAGAAACGCAATCCTCGAGCGAAAGCGAGCCTGAGTTACCGGATAACGTCGTCACAGAACGCGAATTTCAGTTTAACCATTTTAACGAAAGCCTACTTCCGCGTAATACGACTGACCCCACTGACAACACTCAACGCGAGGCTAGATGTACGCGACCGTATATTAGCAGAACTTTAAGTAGAGTATCTTTACGACGCGAATTTTTACTAATCTCCTACGAGAGTGATCTGTTCGATCCGGAAGAAATTTACCGCCAACAAGAAAATAATATGGCCGAATCGCGACATCCGCACGAACGCACTCCCGCAATTCCGCCGCAAGGCAGGGTAGACGAAGAAATCGAAAACATGCGAAGATCCATTCGCCAGATGGACCGAAATATCGCGGAGGCCGATCACACGCCGCCTCCCGAGGGAAACCGCGAAGAACAAGGAGATTACACACAGATCATCCATATCTTAAATGAAATACGCGCGGAAAGTAATTCATTAAACAGACGAGTAACGCGACTAAAAAGCGCGAACACGCAATTACCCCGTCATATAGATGATCACAGGGAAAACGAAAACGACGCGTTTGAAACAACATACGGTCGAACGGGATATCCGGAATCGACGAAGCGTCGCTCCGAATTACCTGCCGTTAAATGAAGCAAGAGTAATGATCCCCGAGTTCGACGGAACATCGCGCCATAAATTGTAAGAATTTTTAAACGCATGCACGTTCGCCGTCCAGGACATAAACCCCGCGGACGAAGAATCGTTGATTCGAGCGATTCTGTACACGAAATTATAAGGAAAAGCCATGCAGGATTCTGAGACGCGAGATATACAAACGTTCGACGAATTAAAGCAGCAGCTCGAAACTTGTTACCAATCCAAACAAAGTACTACACATTTACAAACCGAGTTCAATTCATTAAGACAGAAATCAAATGAAACCGCGTACGTCTTCAGACAACGTGTTGATTTACTGGCAATGAAATTATACGATTCGATGATCGAAGGAGAAGAGCATTCCGCATCATCAAAACGCACGATTCAACAAACAATCCAAAAGCAAGCGTTAATAAATTTCCAAATCGGATTACACGACGAATTACAAGTACTCGTACGCGCACAACGATATACGACGCTCCAAGGAGCGATAACGGGCGCGAGCGCCAAAGAAAAACTCAGACCGACAATGGCGAGAACAACTAACTCTGCTAATAAAAATAAAACCGAATCAAGTCACTCGCGACATAGTCGAAGTTTGATTTCGCAATGCTTTAAATGCGGAAAAAACGGACATTACGGACGCGATTGTCGAAGTAATCGATACGCGCTCCCGAAACCAGAAAAACCCTCGCGGATAAACGCGATAAATAAATATTGCTCGCATTGCAAAAAGACAGGACACAGCCGCGACAAATGCTGGAGCCTGAACGGAAAACCGAAAAGTAGTACAAATAAACTAAAAATCAGTAATCAGCAAAAAACGCGCGAAGAAAACACACGCGACAGAAAGAATTCGCCACAACAGAAAAAGAACGCCGAAAGCGCGAGTAGCAGCAGCGAAGACGAGCAGGAGGAAGCGAGAAAGAAACAACCGCGACCTGCATCCGAGTATCGTGTTACGCATATTAAAGATATATCACACGCACAGAAAAAGACGAACTTATTATTAATAGCGTTACCAAAGCGACAAGCAAAAGACAAAAAAATACAGATGTTGTACGACTCAGGATCGACCATCTCATTAATAAAATTAAAACATTTGAAGGATGACACACTTATACACGAAGATAAAATCGCGCTCACAGGCATAACCGGGCATAAACTATACACCATAGGAAAAATGTACTCCACGATTAAAATAGAAAATCACAAAGTAAAACATGCATTTTACGTTGTGAGAGACGACATTCCGATCGAATGTGAAGAAATTCTAGGAATTGATTTCCTTCGATAATATTCGGTATCCTGCGATTATAAACAAAATCAACTCAAAATAGGAGACGCCGTGCTAAAATTCCATACGTTTAACAAAACAATCCTAAAACCGCGCAGCGAAACTATCGTAAAAGCGACAACGAATCAAAATCGGATAGGAATAGTACAAGCAGAGGAAACAGCTCCAGGAATCTACCTTGCAAATTGCTTCGTAGAACCGAAAGATTACACGTGTCCCGTTAGTATCATAAATACAACCGATACAGACGCCGAACGTCACCCTCGAAGACGTAGAACGCGAGATCGAATCCAAAATACATATGATACAAGCAAGAAAAAATTTTAAGCATACTAATTCGAGACACGGGCAAATCTGACAACTACTGCGCATGCAACATTTAAATACGAAAGAAAAACAGGCACTCCTACGGATATGCGAAAAATATTACGATACATTTCAGTTGGACGGAGAACCACTGACGTGCAAAGCGACGGTAGAGCACGAGATAAACACGCGCGCCGACACCTCGCCGGTGAACACGAGACCATATCGTCTTCTCGAGAAGCACAAGACGGAAGTAAATAAACAAGTGCAAGAAATGCTAAAAAACGGCATAATCCGAACAAGCGCGAGTCAATGGAACGCACCCTTATTAGTGGTACCGAAAAAAGCCGATGGATCTGGAAAACCAAAGCTCCGAATAGTAGTCGACTTCCGGAAGCTAAATGATCTGACAATAGGCGACTCATTTCCACTGCCTAATATCACCGATATATTGGAACAGTTAGGAAACGCCAAATATTTTACCACACTAGACTTAGCGTCAGGATATCATCAGATACCGATGGCTGAGCAGGATAAACAAAAGACACCAGTAGAGTATCTATGCGTGTTCTAAGCCAGGTCCTCTGAGAGGGGGGAGGGGGTGAGGGGCGAGGGGAAACCGGCGCGGAGGTGTATGACGTCACGCGGGGGAGGGGGTATGACGTTACGTGCGGGGGGGGGTATGACGTCACGCGGGAACCGCGTCCTAACCAATAGGCGAGGGGTTCAACCGCGTCCTAACCAATAGGCAAGGGGTTCGACCGCGTCCTAACCGGTAGGCGAAGAGTCCGCGGAGAGGGGGAGGGGAACCGCGGCGAAACCGATAGGCGGTGGTCCGCGGGGAAAAGGGAATGCGAAGGTACGATGCCGCGAGTAGGTGTGAGAGAGACAGCGCGAGGCGTCCGCAATGTGTGGGAGAGGGATAGCGTCCGCATGCATGTGGGAGAGGGATAGCGCTAATGATATTGGAGAGAGATGGCGCGAAGCATGCACTTGAGACAGAGAGATAGCGCGAAGCATGCACGTGGATGATGCGAGATACGGCGTTCGCAAGGCGATGTGAGAAAGATAACGTGAGGTATGCACGCGTGTAGGAGAAGGATAGCGCGAGCAAGGAAGGGAAGCGAAAGAAATACATAATCATTTTTTCATTTTAACACATTTATTTATGTTAAAATACATCACCTTGTCTCAAGGTTTCAGACAAAAGTTCATCCACAGCATACGCTAATAGTTCGCAATCTATGACAGATGTTTTATCACAGACGTCGCGTAAGATTTTAATAGCATCATCTTTTTCGGCACCAAACATATTACCTTGCAAATTAACGACAAGTCGATCGAAACTCTCATTTACGGCTTTTATATTCTCACACAGTTTCAAATATTCATGATTAACGCAATGTTCGAGTTCGAATAAAAAAAATGTAGTTGACGGTTTCATGTACAAGCAAGAATCGCGTAACGTAAGTTTCATAATACTCGCATTGTGTATTTTAACAATCTCAATTGTTAAATCGTAAATCCATATTGGTGCATGATTAGGCGTTTGTACAAGCTGTTCAACGTCCGCTCGTTTCAGCATTAGCGATTCCCATGTGTCAATAGATAATACGATTTGATTGCCTCGGTTATCGCCGAGATGTAATTCCACGTAAGATGTTACTCCAACGCTGATTCCAATATCCAAGTATTTATAAGCAGTGCGCGTCAAAGCAAATCTGCGTACCAAAATACGCGGTATATAACGAGGTTTAACGCATCTGAAAAATACAATTAAATATGAAATAGCATGGAAAAACATATACATGAAAAAAAAATATATGTATATATATGAAACATTTGTGATACTTACAAATCATGTGGTTTCTTGTACAGCTTAATTTCATCTCGTGGTTTCTTGCACGGCTTAATTTCATCTCGTGGAACGTAATAATTCATGCGTTTGCAACCGTTGCTGATACTTCCTTCAGGAGAGTACATTTTGTCTCTCGGTTATGAGAAGTGGACCGTTGGTACTAGCAGTTGACGCGACACTGATCGTATAAGAATTAACCGAGTATACGTGACGCTTATTTTTCAAAAGTATGACGTGGTGGGAGATTAATACTCTGAAAATTTAGGAGAAGGGGAAACGGTCTGTATACCACTCTTGCCCCTTCATCTACTTTACGCACCCTCAGCTTTCTCGACGCGATATTTTTTCAATTTTTCCATTCAAGCGCCGATGTACGGCTGTTTCGCGATGACATCACCCCCAGGTGGAGATTTAGCCGAATGCACGAAAATGCAATGTAATATAAAATTTCCAAGCGCCGATGTGCGGCTGCTTCTCGATGACATCACCCCTAGATATCAGAATTCAAACGCGCGTGTCAAAACATGACAAAATCGTGAAATATAAGGATAATCCTCATGGTTAAATTGCACTAACATACTTGGACAGCAGCATGTAATTTGAAACTTTTGCGATGCACCTGGGATTTAACATCATCTCTAGACGACAAAAAATGCAATAATTGACATTAGTCAAAATGTACGTGACAAGTCGCGAAATAAAGATTTAGTTGATACACATGATGGAAAGAGACATCAAGATAGAATATAAAATCACGGTAAAAAGGCACACCCTGTCAGTATTTTCGCCAGGAGTTCCGAGACAAGAGCTATTAATAAGCGCATCCTGTTAGCAAAATTTTTGGCATAAATTTGGAAATATGGCGGAAAACAGTGCCGAACGAAATCTGCGCGAGCAATCTGCAAAAGTGAATTCGATAGAGGAGTACGTTGCGTGGGAGCAACGATGCGACGAATATATCGAATCGTTGGAAGAGCAAAGTCGAATCAAACGTCCACGATTATCGATCGGGATTCGACAATCGCTAATTGCCCGAATCGCACGACTCGAGGGATTGAAGAACTTGTTACGCAGGCGTTTTGTACATGCGGGTGCAGGATGCAGCATGCGGCAACATGGATTGATTTGGCGAGAGATCGATACGGCGTTCGAGAGCCGCATATTGACTGGTGCGGTTATAAATCATAATCACATCGAGCCTCGTCAATTTTTCGAGGATGCCAAAGACATTGTGCTCGAATACGTGCAAACCGTGCTGAAAAAACACTTTAATGTGAAAATTAATACAGTGTTCAATGGTGAATTTGTGACGGGTGATAAACGCGTAAATAAAAGTATCAATACGAAAAACTATGAACTCTTTCGCACATCCGATTTACGCGAGTGGTACGAGCGGCGCGTTGTCGAGCCCACTCTAGCATCGCTCGAAGAATTTCAAGAACGCGACGGCGGGTGGGCATTGTCGCGAATACTCGATTTAATGGTGAATATAAATAAATATAATCCTATGCGCGCGGGATGTCACATAAAATTGCCGCGGGCGATAATGAAGAAGAGAGCGGTAATCAACGTGCAATCTAAAGACAATGCGTGTTTCGCGTGGTCTGTGGTCGCCGCTCTATATCCAGCTGAAGATCATGTTTATCGAGAATCTTCGTATCCACATTATACGACAGTGCTGAATCTCCAAGACATTGAGTTTCCAGTGACTGTGAATCAAATCAAAAAATTTGAACTTGCTAACGATATCTCAATCAACGTATATAGTATCGAGGAAAAGAACATTGTCCCGATACGTCTGAGCGAGTTAAAGAGAGACAAACACGTCAACCTGTTGTACATTGAAGACAACAACGTTGGACATTTCGCGTGGATCAAGAATCTATCCCGCCTCGTAAGCTCGCAATTGAGCAAACATAAAGACCAAATACATATTTGCGACCGGTATGTATATATTTAATAAAATATTGTAGAAATCTTTGAACAAAAATTAAAAATTATTTCTTTTACAGATGTTTGCACTACTTTGGCTCGAACGACAAGTTACAGTCACATATGGTGGACTGTCGAGAAATGAACGAGTGCGCTATCCGATTACCGAGCGATAAGGACAAGTGGCTCACGTTCAACAATTATAATCGGAAAGAGCGGCTTCCTTTCGTCGTGTACGCCGACTTGGAGTGCGTTTTGGAGAAGACGGAGGAAGAGAGAAACTACCAACATCATAAAGTATTCAGTATTGCTTATTATGTACATTGCTCGTACGACGATTCGTTATCCGCGTATCATTCCCGTCGCGGTATCGATAGCATGTCATGGTTCGGTGAAGAACTAAAAAATTTAGCGCAACGTGTAAAAAGTATTTTATCAGCTAATGTCCCCATGGTAAATTTAACATCTGATGAATGGGAAAAATTTCATAGCGCGACACAATGTCACATTTGCGAGAAACCATTCGTACAAGACGATACACGCGTACGCGATCATTGCCATCTGATCGGGCGATACAGAGGTCCCGCGCATTCAAATTGCAATTTAAATTATAAAGATTCTTTTTGCATTCCAATAGTTTTTCATAATTTATCCGGTTACGATGCACATTTTATTATAAAGGAAATAGCTACAGCGTTCGAACGGGGAATCGAGTTACTTCCAATAACAAAAGAAAAATATATATCATTTACGAAAAATGTTAAACTTGCCGAAGAGAAATCGAAAAATCATATTAAATTGCGTTTTATCGATTCGTATAAATTTCTCACAGGCAGTCTCGATAAATTAGCATCATTCTTGAATAAAGACAAACCCAAAATTTTAAAATCTGAATTTCAAAATTTACCGAATAACAATTTCAATTTATTAACACGGAAGGGCGTCTTTCCGTACGAATATATTGACTGCGTCGACAGGTTGCAAGATACGTGTTTACAGCGCGAATCATTTTACAGTTTCTTGACCGGTGACACAATATCCGAGAGCGATTACGCGCACGCCGAGAACGTCTGGAAGCGGTTTTCCATTCGAACGCTGGGCGAATATAGCGATTTGTATCTCAAAATTGATGTCTTGTTATTAGCAGATATTTTTGAAAATTTCCGCGGGAGTTGTATTTAAAGTTATGGGCTCGATCCGGGGTAACATCCATAGGTCTCATACCGATAGTGAGATGTTTTCGCGCATTGTACTCTCCAACGAGCCGGGACAACGCGTCGATCCACTTGTAATTTCCATTAAGCGTAAACATTTTCCACATATTGTTCTTTAACGTTCGGTTGAATCGTTCCACGACCGAGACTTTCATGACAGAGAACGTCGAATAATGATTAATGATGTGTTTCTTCACGAGTTTCTGTACATTTGCGTTGTTCTTTTCCTCTGTCGGTTTGAAAATTTTTCGGGCATCTTCCATCGTCTCGAATTATTTTTGCGATCGTATCCGACATCTCGTTTCCACTCTTACTCTTGAGCGGTACAGCCCACGCATACTTGCTCAACACATCGATAACTGTGAGTATGTAGTTGTAGCCTTTGTTGAATCGTGCATATGGACGCATCTCGACCACGTCCGCCTGCCACAGATCGTTGTATCCGCGTACTATGACACGTCTACGTGGGAAATCTTTTCTCGCTGGAGCATACAATTCTTCCACGAGCAGCTGTTTTTCAGAGGTCTTTTGCGACATATTTGATCGAGGCATAATTTGCAATAATGAGATAATTCCTCCACGTATATTCTTTATATATCTTTCTTCTCCTGCGCTGAATTAGATGTAGTCTGCGCGTGAGTTGCATACCGAAGCATTTTCTGCATCTCATCCATCATTATTTGCAGCGTCTGCATATTCGTCTCGAGCGTGATTATTTTTTTCTCAAATTCTTCCAGTCTATCCTCCAAAAGCTTGGCACGTATTTCCACGTACTGTTTGTTTGCGGCATCAGTATCATCTTCCGGTTGCGCTACGCGTCGTATCTTGCGCGACCTTGCGTCAAAGCCGGAGGCTATTTGACACAGAGCGTTATCGCGCACGTAATTTCTTAATAATCCATTCCAATGATAGTATGAGTTGTTCGGTGTTCCCAACGATAATCCAAATTTATTAATCGACATTTCGATACAAACAATAATGACAGACTGACTCGTTTTGCCGACACATAGATTAATTTATAATAAGACCAGCTTCGCAAAGTTCCTCGATAATTGATAATATTTCATTGTCGTGGGCGTTGTTGCCGGATTGACGCGAAGCTTCCAGCAATCGCAAGCGATCTACCAACTCGTTGGGATCATTCCAATGCACGTAATCGATCTTAATATCGTTTAACGTCATAGCGCGCGGTATGTTCATACCTCTTCCAGCTTTTTTTCCATGCACTATTATATTTTTAATAGAGATTAATGGCGCTATTATATTTTTATATTTGTATCCCTTGTTACTTAATACTGGATTACGCATATTATTGCCACGTCTATGCGCATTTGTCGCCAGTAATATATTTTTGTATTTAATTTTATCATCGTCATTGTATACGTCACCGTCGGGCATTCTCTTGAAAATCAACTCGTAGAGATCTGGTGTTCCCACGTATCTTAATCTACCGATAATTATATTGTCATCTTTATCCATATCAAAAGTTTTATCACTGTGGGTAGGTACGGGATAGGAGATCTATCGCTTTAGGATACTACCCAACTTATCTTATTTGAAGGTAGATAAATGAATGAGTTGGCTTTTAAGCATAAAGTGTGTTTATTTCTCATCAGTAGCGCAAGTTGCGATTACACGCATAATAATTATTATTGTTATTATTGCACATTGGTTTATGTCTGCCCCCGCGTCTCTTCGTCTGGGTCGACGCGTCGGCCGTCCTCTTAAAACCAGGAAACGTGATCGGACTGGTCTGTGTCCCACACGTTCTCTGCTTCGAGTACTCCTTAAGGGGCGAGATTTTGATAGGCGAAATCAGCGGCGGTATTTTCCACGTCTTCGCTGGGGACGCCAAGATTCGCTCTAGTCGCGGCAAGGAGATAGGCCGGTCCTTCTTGGTTTCCGTGCCGGAATGCCCGGCTATCAGCTGCAAATGCCAGCAAAAATTATAAGAGGTAGCGGTTTGTTAAATCGTGCGATAAACGCACTTTCTATCGAATTACATATTTCAGGCTATCAGTTTTGCGGACCGGGAACTCATTTAGAAACACGATTGGCTAGAGGCGATCGGGGTATCAATCCATTGGATGCCGCGTGTCGCGAGCACGACATAGCATATTCCCGAAGCAACAATCTCGGTCAACAACACGTTGCGGATAATAACTCGCCACAAAATCACGAACGCGTATTACCGCGAGAGATTTGACTCTTGGCGAAAGAGCAGCCGCTACAGCTGTTTGGGCGGCTATGAAAGCAAAGACAAAATTCGGTATGGCGATGAAAACAAAAAAATTATCGATGAAGAAAAAGACTGTAAAAAAACGAATACTTCCTATAGCGAAGCGCAGTGGTATCTTATCCATTTTACCATTATTGGGAGTTCTCGGTTCGTTTGCTGGCGGAGCAGCGGGAATCGCGAAGGCGGTGAACGATAGCAAGGTGGCGCAACGTCAGCTCGAAGAAATGCAACGTCATAATCGCGCCATGGAAGGTAACGGACTTTATCTCGCTCCATACAAGCATGGACGAGAGTTCTCAACAGCGGCTAAGAAAAGAAAAAACGTCAAAATAACGATAAAAATGCCTGCCGGTGTAACGACCAATGTACAATTGGAACAACTTGCAAGACGTATGCGTATACAATTCTTTAGAGGCGTTTTCATGCGCAATAATTTACCGATAAACGGTGTACGGCGAAATGAGAGCGGTATCGTCAATTTGGATGACGTCGATGGTTCCGGTACTCATTGGGTTGCGTATACAAAGAGGGGAGATCGTGTAGTATATTTCGATAGTTTTGGAAATCTTCGACCGCCCAAGGAATTAGTGCGATATTTTGGACAGAATGTTGCGAATATAGAATACAATCACACGGCCTACCAAAATTATAATCAAAGTATTTGTGGACAATTGTGTCTTCGATTTCTTCAAACGGTCGATGATCGATATGAATTTAAAGCCTGACAATTCACCATCCCGACTCAGTATTCGTTCGACAGTTTTCCAGCATGTCACTCACACTTACGTTGACCGGCAAGAGTAGCGCTCTTGCTGTAAGCTACTTTCCGGCTATAGATTTAAACAATGGCGATTACGAGCTTGGTTTAACGGACTTTGAAACTTATCATACGATATCGAACGTGAATTCTTGGAATAATAAATTTTATTTTGATAACGACGATAAGGAAATTACGATTCCCGAGGGATCAAATTACACGCTATAAACGAATATCTACGACGTGCAATTTTACGACATCGACGCGTAGTTGATTCCAACGATATTGTTGATGACGAAGATAATATCGAAGAACACGATGAATATCCAATAATGCTTCGCGCTAATCATAATACGCTAAAAAGTGAAATCAAATGTGTCTATAGAATAAATTTTAGTAAACCGGGCAACGTTGGATCGTTGTTGGGATTCTCGTCGAATCGTATATTACAACCTCGGAAATGGCACGAATCGGATGTACCGATAAATATTATTAGCGTAAATATTATTCATATAGAATGCAGCGTAACCACTGGCGCGTACAGCAATGACAAGCGCGTACACACGATACATGAATTTTCACCGAGCGTGCCGCCAGAATATAAGATATCGGAAACGCCAGCACAGATCATTTATCTACCGATCGTCGCACGGAGCATTACTGATTTAACGATACGCATTGTTGATCAAGAAGGACATTTGCTCGATTTTCGAGGAGAGGAAATTACCGTAAGATTGCATATACGGCGGCGGCAAAAATAAAGCGTTTGACAAATGAAATGCTTGTGTTGAACGGAAGCACGGAGCACGCGAGAGACAATATCTTTGCGAGGGACAATATTTTTGCGAGAAGGCGAGAGACTGCGGTATCGGGTGACAATAATCAGATATCTGGTTACGCTAAAAAGAAGCTCAGCGCGTTGAATCGCGAGTTTTTAAAATCATTGGGATTCGTCGTACGAAATACTTGAACAATATGATTGACATCTTGAATATCGGAGGCGAGCCGATCTTTGACGATCGTATCGTCAAAATTGAGACTCATACGTATAATCCATACGCCAACACAACGCTTGGATATAGTTACGAGATACGGATACCGATACAACATCAAGATTTGTACACGTTACCATGTGAAAGTTTTCTATACGTCGAGGGAAAGTTGATGGTGCGTAAAGTAGCTGAAGGGGGAAGAGTGATATTGGGCAACAATAGTGTTTATCGCGTTTATGTTTGATGAACTTCGATATGAACTCGACGGTGTGGAGATTGATCGCAACAGAAACGTTGGAATAACTTTCACGACTAAAAACTATGTCTCTCTAACAGCCGAGAGGGGTAAAATCTTGGAGAATGCTGCGTGGAATATATCACATAATGCTGCTGAAGCTTACTTCAATTCTTGCGTGCCGCTAAACATACTACTGGGTTTTTGCGAAGATTATAAGCGAGTTGTGTTTAACGCTCGTCACGAATTAATTCTGATACGTTCGCGCAACGACAACAATTGCATATTTGGACATGCTTCGGCTGAAGCTGATATCGAATTATTCAAGATACAATGGCGTATGCCTCATGTAATATTGAGCGAGGTCAATAAACTATCCTTGCTACGCGCGTTGGAAAGCGGGCGATACTTGAATATTAGTTTTCGCTCTTGGGATCTATACGAATTTCCTCTATTGCATAATACGACCAAGCATTCGTGGACCGTGAAAGCCGCCTCTCAGCTGGAGAAGCCGCGATACGTTATCTTTGCGTTGCAGACTGACAGAAAAAATGCTGTGTCAAAAGATATTACTGCATTCGACGACTGTAAATTGAGCAACGTTAAACTCTATCTATATTCGGAATTTTATCCCACGATGATTTGAATTTAGATTTCGATAAAAATAGATTCGCCCTCTTGTTCGATATGTACTCTCGTTTTCGCAAATCTTATTACGGATGTGATAATGATGATGTGCTATTAAACATTTCAAAATTTTTACATCCTCTCGCGG
This sequence comes from Formica selysi, assembly GCA_009859135.1. Classification (NCBI taxonomy): domain Eukaryota; kingdom Metazoa; phylum Arthropoda; class Insecta; order Hymenoptera; family Formicidae; genus Formica; species Formica selysi. The sequence goes on from WHNR01000215.1 coordinate 18,948, forward strand.
TTATTGATTGCTCGCGACAAAACGAGTCTGTCAAAAATTCCACCGTGGACGTGAGATTAGAGTTTGAGTGCAAGGAGGATATACCTGCAAATACTACCGCCTATTGTCTCATCTTGCACGATCACGTTGTCGAATATTGCCTATTGACCAACGTAGTTCGTAAAATTATCTAAATCAGCAAATATCCCCTCCAATGTCAAAATATATAAAGATTGAGATTTTGACGATCGACAGCAGTCGTACATCATTCTTGCAATCGTACAGTAATATTATCAGCATGATCGCGCCAACGTTTGTGGATCTGCAGGGATTCATTATCGGGCGAAACTTTATCATGAAGGAAGTAGCGATATTGAGAAATGGATTTGTTCTCTCTCATTACTTTTTTGCAAGTCCCGTACCATGGCGTGCGCTTACAAAATCTGAGAGATGCCAAGCTTCATAGCTAATCGGACATTACCATGGACTTCAATGGGAGAATGGAAACGTTCCATACAGCTTCGCTAGGCGTTTGATTACGAGAGCTGTGATGGGCGCGACGGAAGAGGAAGATGGAGCATCTCCTGTCGTGTACTTTAAAGGACACGAAAAACGAGAATGGCTGACCGATATACTTGACGATGATGCGAGAAACGACGTTATTATTGAGACCTTGGATGCGGACTATGAAGATATCACTTCGTTAAATAAGCCAGATATTACTAATACTACGCGCTGTGAAAAACATTTAAAAATTGCGCTTTACAAAATGTATTTAAAATATTCAATTGGTGGACGAATCATCATAAGGATTCACCCAAACATTATTTAGAATAAACTATTGTTAAAATATATCTTTATTCTCTTTTATTCTTCCCTTTTCCTCTTTCTTATCCCAGTATGCGAGTATTAAATTTCAGTACGTGATGTTAGATTGTGGCGCCAGCCATTTAATTAAAATATATAATAGATGTTACATGTCTATAGACATAATATTTTTAAAATAATGGAATGGTGTATAAAAAATTGTTTTGCCGTTCAATAGTCGTTCAATAGCCGTTCGAAGCCGTTCGATAGTCGTTCAATGGCCGTTCGACAGCCGTTCGATAACTGTTCAAAGCTGTTCAATACCCGTTTGATAGTCGTTCAATAACCGTTCGATAGTGGTTTACATATTATAATAATACATTATTCATATTTAAAAGACTTTAAATAGTTGTCTGTGGAAACATGCTAATTTTTGTTTTCTTACCAAGAGCTGAGGGTAAGCGTTCTTCGTAAAGTGATACATCCCCTACTCTAAAATGTTTAATCGAGACAATGTTTATCCCGGTATGTCCGTCACAAGGTGTCTGACTGTTCGTGAGGTAATTTTGAAAGAAGTGAAGTGAAAAAGGTATAAAAATGGCTCAAGAGATGATTTATATGTCGCGGCAAGCAACGAAATTTTATCAAAAGATATTAGATGCTGCAAAAGCTGCATTTTTACCGTGCGTACGTAGTTTTGTGGTGTACATCTTTTGTGCAAATTGTGTATTATAATTTTTACATTATATTTACAGTATCTCACCGATGTCCGCATAGAGAATTTGTAAATATACAGCATCGACAGAGGGTGCGTATGTTGCGGCGGGACGCACAAAAAGATCTTGTAGAGTTATGGGGTGACACCTAAGAGGCCCTCGAGTGGGCGGAAATATTTCCGCTTAATGATATCTTTTGCCTTCGAAAGCTTTTCGAGCTCGAACCCTATGACGATTACAGTGATTACTTCGGTGATGAAGATTGGGAACTGAAAGAGCTAAAAGAACCTCCGAACGAGAAGCATAGAACTAACTGTAAATATCTTCTTTTTAAAATTTTAGTACGTTCAAACTGGATTAATATACTAATAACGCTTGTTTTTCTGTTCCAGAAGCAGTTGCATATTATTAGTAGCAACAATAGTATTTTTTTATATTTTATATCTTTTATATTTTTTATATTTTTATATTATTATTTTTTAACCACACACACACACACACACACACGCACGCACACACACACACACACGCACACACACACACATTTATATGATATACACAATTTTTAAATAAATATTTTTATTCTATATAAAAAATGTCAATTATTTCTGCGCCTTCTTCTTTCCTTTTCCCACGTGCATGCCTCGCATTATCTCTCTCTCTCTCCCAAGTGCATGCGAATGTCATCCTTTTCCCACGCCAATGCGGACGCTATCCTTTTCCTACTCGTGCATGCCTCGCGCTATCTCTCTCCCATACATTGCGGACGCCTCGCGCTATCCTTCTCGCATCGCAATGCGAACGCCATATCTCGCATCATCCACGTGCATGCATCGCGCTATCCTTCTCCTACACGCGTGTATGCCTCGCGCTATCTCTCTCACACCGCCTTGCGAACGCCGTATCTCGCATCATCCACGTGCATGCATCGCGCTATCTTTCTCCCAAGTGCATGCGGATGCTATCCCTCTCCCACACATTGCGAACGCCTCGCGCCATCCTTTTCCAACGTGCATGCAAACGCTATCCTTGTCTTACGCTCATATGGACGCCTCGCGCTATCCTTCTCCCACGCCCATAGAATATCATTAGCGCTATCCTTCTCTTACACATTGCGGACACCTCGCGCTATCTCTCTCACACCTACTCGCGACATCGTACCTTCGCGTTCCCTCTTCCCCGCGGACCCTCGCTTATCGGTTAGGACGCGGTCGAACCCCTTGCCTATTGGTTAGGACGTGGTTGAACCCCTCGCCTATTGGTTAGGACGCGGTTCCCGCGTGACGTCATACCCACTCCCCCCGCGTGACGTCATACCTCCTACCCCGCGTGACGTCATACCCCCCGCGCCGGCTTCCCCTCGCTCCCCCCCCCCCCCCTCAGAGGACCTGACTTAAAACCCACATAGATACTCTACTGACATCTTTTTCAACGCCCTACGGACACTATGAATTTAATAGAACGCCGTTTGGATTGAAAAATGCGCCAGCAACATTCTAGAGACTGATGAACTCAATTCTAACCGGAATGCAGGAGCTTAAATGTCTTTTAGGAGTTTATTTAGACGATATCGTCATATACGGATCGAGCCTAGAGGACCACAATAAAAGACTCAAAGAAGTACTACAGACACTCCGAGAAAACAATCTGAAATTGCCACCAAATAAATGCGAATTTTTGCGCAAGGAAGTAATTTATTTAGGCCACATTATTTCGGAAAATGGAATATCTCCGGATCCGTCCAAGTTAACGGCAATAAAAGAATTTCCGACGCCAAAGAAAGTGAAGGACATACAGTCTTTCATATGACTAGCCGGATACTACAGAAAATTCATAGCAGACTTCTCAAAAATAGCCGAGCCAATGACGAAATTAACCAAGAAAACGAAAAAATTCGAGTGGACAATGGAACAGCAAAATGCTTTCGAAATATTAAAGGAAAAATTAGTGACGGCGCCAGTGCTAACATATCCAGATTCCAATCAAGAATTTATAGTGACCACCGATGTTTCCGACTATGCCGTCGGAGCAGTATTGCCACAAGGGAAAGTAGGTAACGACCGGCCAATTGCTTACGCCAACAGAGTTTTATCGCGGGCGGAGCAGAATTATAATACAACAGAGAAAGAACTATTAGCAATTGTATGGGCTGTAAAACATTTTAGGCCATATGTGTACGGTACGAAATTCAAAATCGTAACCGATCATAAACCATTAATCTGGTTATTTAATGTAAACGATCCCGGATCGAGATTGATCCGATGGAGATTAAAACTCGAAGAATATGATTATGAAACCATCCATAAAGCCGGACGAGCGAACGCGAACGCCGATGCGCTGACCCGCATGTAACAAGAGAAGCGCATAAAACAAAAGAGGAAGAACGAGAAATCCTCGCAATAGAAGAAGAAACAAACTCCGACGAAGAAAAAACAGAGGAAGACAAGAAACAGATATTATATGAATATCATGATGCACCCACAGGAGGACATCAAGGAGTTGAACGAACGATAAAATGAATCCGCCTAAATTATAATTGGGCAGGAATAACGAAAGACTGTAACGATACCATTACTAGCCTCGCGGGCCGACCGGCCGCCCGCAATTCTAAGCCTCGGCGCCTATGGCGCCCCTAAACTTCCACACCCGTGTCGCGGCCCCACCGTGGGGCCGCCCAACACGCGCCGACTCACGTGAGTGGGAGGCCGGCCGCCGATGTACTGGGTGTAACTAAACAAACGCATATGGACAATACTATCAGATACAGAACAACAATTCAAATCGAAAAGTCCTGAACCATTTTTTGATCTGAGCTTTCTTTTCGTTGTTATATGATGTTAAAGTTAACTAATCAGCGCCTGTCTACAACGGAAAACAGAGAAGGTACGACGGGGGTCGGAGTAGCGAGACGGCTTTCTGGTGTATAGACAGGGGCTGATTAGCTAACTTTAACATCACATAACAACGAAAAGAAAGCTCAGAAAAAAAATGGTTCAGGACTTATCGATTTGAATTGTTGTTCTGTATCTGATAGTGTTGTCCATATGCGTTTGTTTAGTTACACCTTGTATAAGGCGCTCCGGCGAGCGTAGCGTTACCAGTTCCCGATCCTGAGTCCTACCTAGTACAACTCCTGATCCGAAACCTACACCGCATTACAACAGGCTACGGGCTACCAGTGATGCAAACTCTGTGGTTTCTGCCCGCTACCAGCGCATGTGGAGGGGGTAACGCACACAAGGAACGAGTCCTGTACATGTGCGCAGGGATGCCAGGTTTGAGACTCTGCCCGTTGCCGTAGCGTGGGAGAGGATAACGCACACAAAGAAAAAGCCGTGTACGTGTGCGCTCGGCGCTCGGCTAGCTTCGGGCAGTAGACGAGCGCAGACATACAATCTGCTATCTCTTTCTTTCTTTCAGTCGTTCAGTCAGCTATAGCTGACGCTTTCTCGAGATTCTCGAGAATCATATGTTAGCGCGACTTGGCTCGTCTATTAGATCTCGCGTAAACACATAAAAATTACTAATAAAATAAATCTTTTAATTACATTATAATTTATTCTATATATATAAAAGATGTAAATTAATTAAAGAAATAAAGAATAGAAAGAATATAAATGATAAAAATCCACTCTTGGCCAACGTGTACGCCTTTTTCCCCAAAAATCATATTAGTAATATTGAAAAAGATCTGTTATTGATTAAAAAGATAACTTATTGTTAGCACGAAAAACATAAAATACAAAATTAAATTATATATTGCTTTGGATAAATTATTCTAATAGTATAGTTTTTACTTTGTTAATAATAATAAATATATATATGTAGTAAAATAAAAGAAGAAAAGCATTATTTTTTCAATAATATAAAGTATTCTACCGTATTAATCAATCAAATATTAATATAAGCCAATTTTATAAATGAACAACGTACATGTTGTTGCTCAACGGAAACCGCGAGAAGGTGGTGGTTTCTTCCGTCAAGAGGAAATGTAAGAAAATGTTTTCTTTAATATTACATTAGATATAAAAATATTATATATAATAATTTTAATATAATATTAAAGAAAACAATTTTTTATATTTCCAAAGAATGTCGATAGAACAGAAGATAGATAGAAAGGATAGATATAAAATATAGAAGAATATAAAGGACAGAACATAGATAAAGAAAAGTTATATATTGAGAATGTTAGTTTCAAGGTAACTTTATACGATTTACAATTCACGACAGAATTTTGGACAAAATTATATATAAAAAGTATATATTAAAAAACATCCGAAAAATTGTAAGTACATTTATAAATTAATTGCAAAATAATTAAAATTAAATAAAAATTATAAATAGAATTATATCCTTATTTCGTCACGAATTATAGATTGTCTAAAATGGCCTTGACACTAGAAGTACTAAATAATTTTTGACGTTAAACCGGAAAAAAGCGCACGTACTTTACTTAATATAATATTGAATACATATTTTTGGTAAAAATATTTCCGAAAGTACAGCTGAGAGAGAAATAGCTGAACTCTATTCGGCAACTACAGCTACCAGTTTTATGTGTGCGAATGGACGAAGGATTGCGGGAACCGAATTCGAAATAGCTCGAGAGAATCGATAAGCTTAACAATGTCTTTATTTCGTAAAATAAATGAGCCTACAAGTCTTCGTCAATAAAAATAGTACAAGATCCCTTTCAGCAAACTTGTTACCGCGAGCGACGGCGCAAAACCGCGATTCCGCGAGCGACGGAACAATCAGCTTGATTGAAGTAGCGATAGATTAATTGCGAGCGACGAAAATCTAGTTTGAACGTAATCGAAAACTTCGCGTCTCGTAAGCGGCCGTACGAACGGAAAAGCGAGCGACTTTTCTTCTCGAAGATTCGATTTTTTGAGATAAGAGATCACACACTGTCACGGATGGAGTTCACGATCGAGTGCGCCCGGCGGTTCTCCGAGAGAGCTTTCATACTATCGTTTTTTGGATAGTTCTAGAACTTTCCGCGTGTTTTTCTTAAAAGATCAAGCCTACCGTTGTTTTCGATGATTTAGTAAAATTGAACATTGTTATTTAGATTTTTGGCTCTCTCGGTTGACCGCTGCGTGGCCCGCATCGATAGTATTATCGATGCCGCGGGGTCGTACGTGATTCGCGGCGCTCCTTTGGCGGGACGCTCTCCGATTGGAGTTCGTATGGTGCCGTGCGCGTTGTCAGACAATGCGCCAAATTTCGAGATCTTTTAACACGGCGCTGTTAGGTGACATTAAATTCGGTGGTATTTCTTTCTCATTAAAATAATAAAAAATGATGCAAACAATAAAATAAAAAAATTTGGAGAGTTAACTATAAAATTGGTTTACTATGGAGGGATAAAAAATATATGGACAAATTTATAAATATGTATTTATATTATCATAGTTTTAAAATTGTAGTTTTAAATAAGACATTGCTGAACTAGGATCGAGAAGCATTCCCTATTTTTTTTAAATGCCCACTGTGTAAAATGAAAGATATATATTTTTTTTATATGTGTAATCTGTGGTGTATAAATTCAGTTTTAACTCTGTTCTTATTACATTATTTATATTTTTATAACATATTTTCTCAGCTAATTTCAGTAACTATCTGTAGTTGCCGAATAGAGTTCAGCTATTTCTCTCTCAGCTGTACTTTCGGAAATATTTTTACCAAAAATATGTATTCAATATTATATTAAGTAAAGTATGTGCGCTTTTCTCCGGTTTAACGTCAAAAATTATTTAGTACTTCTAGTGTCAAGGCCACTTTAGACAATCTATAATTCATGACGAAATAAGGATATAATTCTATTTATAATTTTTATTTAATTTTAATTATTTTGCAGTTAATTTATAAATGTTCTCACAATTTTTCGGATGTTCTTTAATATATACTTTTTATATATAATTTTGTCCAAAATTCTGTCGTGAATTGTAAATCGTATAAAGTTACCTTGAAACTAACATTCTCAATATATAACTTTTCTTTATCTATGTTCTGTCCTTTATATTCTTCTATATTTTATATCTATCCTTTCTATCTATCTTCTGTTCTATCGACATTCTTCGGAAATATAAAAAATTGTTTTCTTTAATATTATATTAAAATTATTATATATAATATATATTATTATATATAATTTTTATATCTAATGTAATATTAAAGAAAACATTTTTTTACATTTCCTCTTGACGGAAGAAACCACCACCTTCTCGCGGTTTCCGTTGAGCAACATCATGTACGTTGTTCATTTATAAAATTGGCTTATGTTCGAAATCGAACGTTAATAATTGCTACTAGCAATTAGCCAACAATAAAGCGCCGATTAGTCGCGCTCGAAATCTGGCGCGTCAGCCGCCATGTCGCGCGTCGCACGGCTCGCGACAAATAAGAGCGCGCGTAAACAGCTGCGCTCCGCAAATCGCGCGCGGCCCGCGGCATCGCTCGTGCCATTCGAAGCGGGCCACGCAGCGGTCACCCGGGAGAGCCTAAAACGACAAACAAAGTCTAATAACAACGTTCAAATTTTAACTAATCATCGAACAACAACCGGCGCGATCTTTTGTGACAAACAAGTCGAATATTCTAGAAGCAGCTAAAGAACGGTTGTATATAAGCTCTCTCGGGGAACCGCCGGGCGCACTCGATCCGATATTTTTGACGAGACAGTGTGTGAATTTTGTACGTAGACGTTCGCTATCAAAAGTTAAAGTAGCTCGCTTTTCTTTTGTTAACCATCGCTTGTGGTTAGCGAAATCTCGCGTCTTCGAGAATATTTTGTAGCTCGCAAATATTCGTTACGAGATTCGATCCGTCGCTCGCGGATTATTCCGTCGCTCGCGGAATCGCGCCGTTTATACCGTCACTCGCGGTATTCGATAAATCCGTCGCTCGCGGAGATTATCGTCGCGCTCCCGGTCGCTCGCCGGAGCCAGACACGGTTAAGATTAGAATAAATCTGATCGACAAAGAACTTGTGAACTATTTATTGTTTTAAATAAATTGACTGTCTCTTTAACATAACGCTTTCGTGTCCATTTCACGTGATCCTCGCGCTCCCGCGTTCACTCGCGCACAGCTTATATTAATATTTGATTGATTAATACGGTAGAATACTTTATATTATTGAAAAAATAATGCTTTTCTTCTTTTATTTTACTACATATATATATTTATTATTATTAACAAAGTAAAAACTATACTATTAGAATAATTTATCCAAAGCAATATATAATTTAATTTTGTATTTTATGTTTTTCGTGCTAACAATAAGTTATCTTTTTAATCAACAATATATCTTTTTCAATATTACTAATATGATTTTTGGGGAAAAAGGCGTACACGTTGGCCAAGAGTGGATTTTTATCATTTATATTCTTTCTATTCTTTATTTCTTTAATTAATTTACATCTTTTATATATATAGAATAAATTATAATGTAATTAAAAGATTTATTTTATTAGTAATTTTTATGTGTTTACGCGAGATCTAATAGACGAGCCAAGCCGCGCTAACATATGATTCTCGAGAATCTCGAGAAAGCGTCAGCTATAGCTGACTGAACGACTGAAAGAAAGAAAGAGATAGCAGATTGTATGTCTGCGCTCGTCTACTGCCCGAAGCTAGCCCAGCGCACACGTACACGGCTTTTTCTTTGTGTGCGTTATCCCCTCCCACGCTACGGCAACGGGCAGAGTCTCAAACCTGGCATCCCTGCGTGTGCGCTCGGCGCTCGGGCAGAATCGGGTAGTAGAAGAGAACATATATACAATGCGCTGTCTCTTTCTTTCTCGAGCGCGAGCTATAGCTATAGCTATAGCTGCGATATCAAGAATACACGTAGCGGTTTGCCTATTATACGCGTACTCGTCTATTCAATCCTCGTATAAAAATGTATAAAAATTACAAATAAAATAAATCTAATAATTATTTTTAATCTTATAATTATTTTACACATCAAAAATGTTAATTAAATAAAAAGAGCGTAAATGATAGGAATCCCACTCTTGGCCAACATGTACGTCTTTTCTTTACAAAATCAATTGTTATTAATCGAAAAAAATGATTTGATGTTAAAAAGTTAAATAAAAAATTAAATTATGTCACGTGTTCAAAATAATTTATTCTGTTATTTATCTTTTTTATAAATAGTCAACGTACATGTTGTTGCTCAACGAAAACCGCGGGAAGGTGGTGGTCTCTTCCATCAGGAGGAAAGTAAAAAAATATTTTTTTACATTTCCAAAGAATGCAGATAGAATATAGAATGGAAGAAAGCATAGATATAGAGTAAATATAAAAAAAAGAATAGATATAAAAGAATAGATACAAAAGAATAGATATAAAAAATATAGAGGAATATTAAAGGTCAAAAATGGAAAAAAGTATGCTTTATTTAATATAATATTGAAAATATTAAAATATTAAAAATATTTTCAACAATACAGTTAAATTATTACAGCTATGCATAGCTGTAATAATACTATTAATAACTGGCAACTACAGTTATTAATGGAAATTAACAAAACAAATAAATAAACAAGTTAATATATATTACATATTATATAAATATAAATAATATTATAAAAACAACAACAAAATAGAATTTAATTTATATAACAAGACAATATAATATAAAGGATTCTGGATATGATAAAAATATATCTTTTTAACATATTTTTTAGAATTCCGATTAATAATCAAAATATATTTAGAGTTTTTAATTTTTTCAAGAGATGTTCTACATTTTAAACTGTAACTGTAGATATATATATATATATATATATATATATATATATATATATAAATTTTTCTATATTTTGTTACTATACAGTAAAACAATTTTGAAATTAACTTTATATTTTATTATTTTATTGCTTTATTATTTCTTCTTATTTTGATAAGGGAAATACCGCCGGATCTAATTTTATTTAATGAATTATTGACCTAGAGGAAAAGTACTTGATCCGATTTCATATAATATCGCATATATAAAAATGTATATACAGGGTGCGGCATTTATAGTGACGCGGGCATATTTTTCGGAAACGAAGTGAGATATCAAAAAATGTTTCAAACAAAAGTTGCATGGTTTCGAGGGGCCACATGATAAAAATATGGATTTGACCTTAAGTGGTCTTTTCAAGGTGAGGTCAATGTGGTCGATGTTTTCTTAAATGGAACTCCCCATTTTTTATTACATATTCTTGTACCTTACCTCGAGAGCTTTCCAAAACACTATAATAAAGTATTTTTTCATTAAGTACTTTTTGAGTTATTTTATATTTTAATCTGACATATTTTGATATAAAAAATAAAATATCTCGTAAAATATTTAGTTTTCGATAATCTTACCGTAATACTTTTATGTACAGAATAATGAGACAAATCAATTAGTAAAAAAAAAAATAATTGTTTTTAAGAAAAAGTATATAGTTATTTACAATGTATTTTTTATAACAATTATTTGTTTTTTTCTTTACACTAATTGATTTGTCTCATTAATCTGTACATAAAAGTATTACGGTAAGATTATCGAAAACTTAATATTTTACGAGATATTTTATTTTTTATATCAAAATATGTCAGATTAAAATATAAAATAACTCAAAAAGTACTTAATAAAAAAATACTTTATTATAGTGTTTTGGAAAGCTCTCGGGATAAGCTATAAGAATATGTAATAAAAAATGGGGAGTTCCATTTAAGAAAACATCGACCACATTGACCTCACCTTGAAAAGACCTCTTAAGGTCAAATCCATATTTTTATCATGTGGCCCCCTCGAAACCATGCAACTTTTGTCTGAAACATTTTTTGATATCTCACTTCGTTTCCGAAAAATATGCCCGCGTCACTATAAATGCCGCACCCTGTATATATATATATATACAGGGTGAATCATTTAAATCAACGCACGCAAATATCTCGTAAAGTAAGCAAGATGGAAAAAAATGTTTTATACAAAAGTTGTAGGGTTCAGAGGGGGATACATGATGAAAATATGGACTTGACCTTGAGTGACCTTTTCAACGCCAAGTCAATGTGATCGATATTTTCTTAAATGGAACCCCCCATTTTTTATTGCATATTCTTGTAACTTATCTCGAAAGCTTTTCAAAACACTATAATAAAGTATTTTTTCATTAAGTACTTTTTGAGTTATTTTATATTTTAATCTGACATATTTTGATATAAAAATTAAAATATCTCGTAAAATATTTAGTTTTCGATAATATTACCGTAATACTTTTATGTTCAGAATAATGAGACAAATCAATTAGTGTAAAGAGAAAAACAAATAATTTTTTAAAAAAATACATTGTAAATAATTACATACTTTTTCTCAAAAACATTTTTTTTTTATACTAATTGATTTGTCCCATTATTCTGAACATAAAAGTATTACGGTAAGGTTATCGAAAACTAAATATTTTACGAGATATTTTAATTTTTATATCAAAATATGTCAGATTAAAATATAAAATAACTCAAAAAGTACTTGATGAATATTTTTTCTAAGGGGTTGTTTTCACTGAAACCTAACCTGAAACCGATTTTTAGCACCAACAAAAAATCGTTTCGTTATTAGGGACTACTACTCTATAATTACGTAAAGTTTCAGATTTTTTTGAATATTCGCGCTGCCGAAGGTTCCTTGTTAGTTACGTGCTTGTAAGTGAAATTTGCTTAAAATTTTCAAAACACATCAAGGAAATTGAGGAACAACGCTTCTCGGCTCACAGAGATAAGGTCGCTATGTAAGCAAGTTTTCTTCTTTTGAAACGACTTAGTTGCGTGCCTGTAAGTGAGATTTGCCGAAAATTTTCATAACATATCAAGGAAATTGAGGAACAACGCTTCTCGGCTCACAGAGCTAAGATCGCTATGAACGCAAGTTTCCTTCGTTCGGAACGACTTAGTTACGTGCCTGTAAGTGAGATTTGCCGAAAATTTTCATAACACATCAAGGAAATTGAAAAACAACGCTTCTCGGCTCACAGAGATAAGATAGATATGTACGCAAGTTTCTTTCATTCGGAACGACTTAGTTACGTGCTTGTAAGTGAGATTTGCTTAAAATTTTGAAAACACATCAAGGAAATTGAGGAACAACGCTTCTCAGCTCACAGAGATAAGATCGACATGTACGCAAGTTTCCATCGTTCGGAACGACTTAGTTACGTGCCTGTAAGTGAGATTTGCCGAAAATTTTTATAACACAACAAGGAAATAGAGGAACAATGCTTCTCGGCTCACAGAGCTAAGATCGCTATGTACGCCAGTTTCTTTCATTCGGAACGACTTAGTTACGTGCTTGTAAGTGAGATTTGCTTAAAATTTTGAAAACACATCAAGGAAATTGAGGAACAACGCTTCTCGGCTCACAGAGATAAGATAGATATGTACGCAAGTTTCTTTCATTCGGAACGACTTAGTTACGTGCTTGTAAGTGAGATTTGCTTAAAATTTTGAAAACACATCAAGGAAATTGAGGAACAACGCTTCTCGGCTCACAGAGATAAGATAGATATGTACGCAAGTTTCTTTCATTCGGAACGACTTAGTTACGTGCTTGTAAGTGAGATTTGCTTAAAATTTTCAAAACACATCAAGGAAATTGAGGAACAACGCTTCTCGGCTCACAGAGATAAGATCGCTATGTACGCAAGTTTCCTTCGTACGGAACGACTTAGTTACGTGCCTGTAAGTGAGATTTGCCGAAAATTTTCATAACACATCAAGGAAATTGAGGAACAACGCTTTTCGTCTCACAGAGCTAAGATCGCTATGTACGCCAGTTTCCTTCGTTCGGAACGACTTAGTTACGTGCCTGTAATTGAGATTTGCCGAAAATTTTCATAACACATCAAGGAATTTGAGGAACAACGCTTCTCGGCTCACGAAGCTAAAATGGAAGTGTACGCAAATTTTCTTCATTCGGAACGACTTAGTTACGTGCCTGTAAGTGAGATTTGCCGAAATTTTTCATAACACATCATGGAAATTGAGGAACAACGCTTCTCGGCTCACAGAGCTAAGATCGCTATGTACGCAATTTACCTTCATTCGGAACGACTTAGTTACGTGCCTGTAAGTGAGATTTGCCGAAAATTTTCATAACACATCAAGGAACTTGTGGAACAACGCTTCTCGGCTCACAGAGATAAGATTGCTATGTACGCAAGTTTCTTACATTCGGAACGACTTAGTTACGTGCCTGTAAGTGAGATTTGCCGAAAATTTTCATAACACATCATGGAAATTGAGGAACAACGCTTCTCGGCTCACAGAGCTAAGATCGCTGTGTACGCAAGTTTCCTTCGTTCGGAACGATTAGTTACGTGCCTGTAAGTGAGATTTGCCGAAAATTTTCATAACACATCAAGGAAATTGGGAACAACGCTTCTCGGCTCACAGAGCTAAGATCGCTATGTACGCAAGTTTCCTTCATTCGGAACGACTTAGTTACGTGCCTGTAAGTGAGATTTGCCGAAAATTTTCATAACACATCAAGGAAATTGAGGAACAACGCTTCTCGGCTCACAGAGCTAAGATCGCTAGTGTACGCAAGTTTCCTTCGTTCGGAACGACTTAGTTACGTGCCTGTAAGTGAGATTTGCCGAAAATTTTCATAACACATCAAGGAAATTGAGGAACAACGCTTCTCGGCTCACAGAGCTAAGATCGCTATGTACGCAAGTTTCCTTCGTTCGGAACGACTTAGTTACGTGCCTGTAAGTGAGATTTGCCGAAAATTTTCATAACACATCAAGGAAATGAGGAACAACGCTTCTCGGCTCACAAGCTAAGATGGAAGTGTACGCAAGTTTCCTTCGTTCGGAACGACTTAGTTACGTGCCTGTAAGTGAGATTTGCCGAAAATTTTCAAACACATCAAGGAAATTGAGGAACAACGCTTCTCGGCTCACAGAGTAAGATCGCTATGTACGCAAGTTTCCTTCGTTCGGAAGACTTAGTTACGTGCTGTAAGTGAGATTTGCCGAAAATTTTCATAACACATCAAGGAAATTGAGGAACAACGCTTCTCGGCTCACAGAGCTAAGATCGCTATGTACGCCAGTTTCCTTCGTTCGGAACGACTTAGTTACGTGCCTGTAAGTGAGATTTGCCGAAAATTTTCATAACACATCAAGGAAATTGAGGAACAACGCTTCTCGGCTCACAAGCTAAGATGGAGTGTACGCAAGTTTCCTCGTTCGGAACGACTTAGTTACGTGCCTGTAAGTGAGATTTGCCGAAAATTTTCATAACACATCAAGGAAATTGAGGAACAACGCTTCTCGGCTCACAGAGCTAAGATCGCTATGTACGCAAGTTTCCTTCGTTCGGAACGACTTAGTTACGTGCCTGTAAGTGAGATTTGCCGAAAATTTTCATAACACATCAAGGAAATTGAGGAACAACGCTTCTCGGCTCACAGAGCTAAGATCGCTATGTACGCAAGTTTCCTTCGTTCGGAACGACTTAGTTACGTGCCTGTAAGTGAGATTTGCCGAAAATTTTCATAACACATCAAGGAAATTGAGGAACAACGCTTCTCGGCTCACAGAGCTAAGATCGCTATGTACGCAAGTTTCCTTCTTCGGAACGACTTAGTTACGTGCTTGTAGTGAGATTTGCTTAAAATTTTCAAACACATCAAGGAAATTGAGGAACAACGCTTCTCGGCTCACAGAGCTAAGATCGCTATGTACGCAAGTTTCCTTCGTTCGGAACGACTTAGTTACGTGCCTGTAAGTGAGATTTGCCGAAAATTTTCATAACACATCAAGGAAATTGAGGAACAACGCTTCTCGGCTCACAGAGCTAAGATCGCTATGTACGCAGTTTCCTTCGTTCGGAACGACTTAGTTACGTGCCTGTAAGTGAGATTTGCCGAAATTTTCATAACACATCAAGGAAATTGAGGAACAACGCTTCTCGGCTCACAGAGCTAAGATCGCTATGTACGCAAGTTTCCTTCGTTCGGAACGACTTAGTTACGTGCCTGTAAGTGAGATTTGCGAAAATTTTCATAACACATCAAGGAAATTGAGGAACAACGCTTCTCGGCTCACAGAGCTAAGATCGCTATGTACGCAAGTTTCCTTCGTTCGGAACGACTTAGTTACGTGCCTGTAAGTGAGATTTGCCGAAAATTTTCATAACACATCAAGGAAATTGAGGAACAACGCTTCTCGGCTCACAGAGCTAAGATCGCTATGTACGCAAGTTTCCTTCATTCGGAACGACTTAGTTACGTGCCTGTAAGTGAGATTTGCCGAAATTTTCATAACACATCAAGGAAATTGAGGAACAACGCTTCTCGGCTCACAAGCTAAGATGGAGTGTACGCAAGTTTCCTTCGTTCGGAACGACTTAGTTACGTGCCTGTAAGTGAGATTTGCCGAAATTTTCATAACACATCAAGGAAATTGAGGAACAACGCTTCTCGGCTCACAGAGCTAAGATCGCTATGTACGCAAGTTTCCTTCATTCGGAAAGACTTAGTTACGTGCCTGTAAGTGAGATTTGCCGAAAATTTTCATAACACATCAAGGAAATTGAGGAACAACGCTTCTCGGCTCACAGAGCTAAGATCGCTATGTACGCCAGTTTCCTTCGTTCGGAACGACTTAGTTACGTGCCTGTAAGTGAGATTTGCCGAAAATTTTCATAACACATCAAGGAAATTGAGGAACAACGCTTCTCGGCTCACAGAGCTAAGATCGCTATGTACGCAAGTTTCCTTCATTCGGAACGACTTAGTTACGTGCCTGTAAGTGAGATTTGCCGAAAATTTTCATAACACATCAAGGAAATTGAGGAACAACGCTTCTCGGCTCACAGAGCTAAGATCGCTATGTACGCAAGTTTCCTTCGTTCGGAACGACTTAGTTACGTGCCTGTAAGTGAGATTTGCCGAAAATTTTCATAACACATCAAGGAAATTGAGGAACAACGCTTCTCGGCCACAGAGATAAGATCGCTATGTACGCAAGTTTCCTTCGTTCGGAACGACTTAGTTACGTGCCTGTAAGTGAGATTTGCCGAAAATTTTCATAACACATCAAGGAAATTGAGGAACAACGCTTCTCGGCTCACAAGCTAAGATGGAGTGTACGCAAGTTTCCTTCGTTCGGAACGACTTAGTTACGTGCCTGTAAGTGAGATTTGCCGAAAATTTTCATAACACATCAAGGAAATTGAGGAACAACGCTTCTCGGCTCACAGAGCTAAGATCGCTATGTACGCAAGTTTCCTTCGTTCGGAACGACTTAGTTACGTGCCTGTAAGTGAGATTTGCCGAAAATTTTCATAACACATCAAGGAAATTGAGGAACAACGCTTCTCGGCTCACAGAGCTAAGATCGCTATGTACGCAAGTTTCCTTCGTTCGGAACGACTTAGTTACGTGCCTGTAAGTGAGATTTGCCGAAAATTTTCAAACACATCAAGGAAATTGAGGAACAACGCTTCTCGGCTCACAGAGCTAAGATCGCTATGTACGCAAGTTTCCTTCGTTCGGAACGACTTAGTTACGTGCCTGTAAGTGAGATTTGCCGAAAATTTTCATAACACATCAAGGAAATTGAGGAACAACGCTTCTCGGCTCACAGAGCTAAGATCGCTATGTACGCAAGTTTCCTTCGTTCGGAACGACTTAGTTACGTGCCTGTAAGTGAGATTTGCCGAAAATTTTCATAACACATCAAGGAAATTGAGGAACAACGCTTCTCGGCTCACAGAGCTAAGATCGCTATGTACGCAGTTTCCTTCGTTCGGAACGACTTAGTTACGTGCCTGTAAGTGAGATTTGCCGAAAATTTTCATAACACATCAAGGAAATTGAGGAACAACGCTTCTCGGCTCACAGAGCTAAGATCGCTATGTACGCAAGTTTCCTTCGTTCGGAACGACTTAGTTACGTGCCTGTAAGTGAGATTTGCCGAAAATTTTCATAACACATCAAGGAAATTGAGGAACAACGCTTCTCGGCTCACAGAGTAAGATCGCTATGTACGCAAGTTTCCTTCGTTCGGAACGACTTAGTTACGTGCCTGTAAGTGAGATTTGCCGAAAATTTTCATAACACATCAAGGAAATTGAGGAACAACGCTTCTCGGCTCACAGAGCTAAGATCGCTATGTACGCAAGTTTCCTTCGTTCGGAACGACTTAGTTACGTGCCTGTAAGTGAGATTTGCCGAAAATTTTCATAACACATCAAGGAAATTGAGGAACAACGCTTCTCGGCTCACAGAGCTAAGATCGCTATGTACGCAAGTTTCCTTCGTTCGGAACGACTTAGTTACGTGCCTGTAAGTGAGATTTGCCGAAAATTTTCATAACACATCAAGGAAATTGAGGAACAACGCTTCTCGGCTCACAGAGCTAAGATCGCTATGTACGCAAGTTTCCTTCGTTCGGAACGACTTAGTTACGTGCCTGTAAGTGAGATTTGCCGAAAATTTTCATAACACATCAAGGAAATTGAGGAACAACGCTTCTCGGCTCACAGAGCTAAGATCGCTATGTACGCAAGTTTCCTTCATTCGGAACGACTTAGTTACGTGCCTGTAAGTGAGATTTGCCGAAAATTTTCATAACACATCAAGGAAATTGAGGAACAACGCTTCTCGGCTCACAGAGCTAAGATCGCTATGTACGCAAGTTTCCTTCGTTCGGAACGACTTAGTTACGTGCCTGTAAGTGAGATTTGCCGAAAATTTTCATAACACATCAAGGAAATTGAGGAACAACGCTTCTCGGCTCACAGAGCTAAGATCGCTATGTACGCCAGTTTCCTTCGTTCGGAACGACTTAGTTACGTGCCTGTAAGTGAGATTTGCCGAAAATTTTCATAACACATCAAGGAAATTGAGGAACAACGCTTCTCGGCTCACAGAGCTAAGATCGCTATGTACGCAAGTTTCCTTCTTCGGAACGACTTAGTTACGTGCCTGTAAGTGAGATTTGCCGAAAATTTTCAAACACATCAAGGAAATTGAGGAACAACGCTTCTCGGCTCACAGAGCTAAGATCGCTATGTACGCAAGTTTCCTTCGTTCGGAACGACTTAGTTACGTGCCTGTAAGTGAGATTTGCCGAAAATTTTCATAACACATCAAGGAAATTGAGGAACAACGCTTCTCGGCTCACAGAGATAAGATCGCTATGTACGCAAGTTTCCTTCGTTCGGAACGACTTAGTTACGTGCCTGTAAGTGAGATTTGCCGAAAATTTTCATAACACATCAAGGAAATTGAGGAACAACGCTTCTCGGCTCACAAAGCTAAGATGGAGTGTACGCAAGTTTCCTTCGTTCGGAACGACTTAGTTACGTGCCTGTAAGTGAGATTTGCCGAAATTTTCATAACACATCAAGGAAATTGAGGAACAACGCTTCTCGGCTCACAGAGCTAAGATCGCTATGTACGCAAGTTTCCTTCGTTCGGAACGACTTAGTTACGTGCCTGTAAGTGAGATTTGCCGAAAATTTTCATAACACATCAAGGAAATTGAGGAACAACGCTTCTCGGCTCACAGAGCTAAGATCGCTATGTACGCAAGTTTCCTTCGTTCGGAACGACTTAGTTACGTGCCTGTAAGTGAGATTTGCCGAAAATTTTCATAACACATCAAGGAAATTGAGGAACAACGCTTCTCGGCTCACAGAGCTAAGATCGCTATGTACGCAAGTTTCCTTCGTTCGGAACGACTTAGTTACGTGCCTATAAGTGAGATTTGCCGAAAATTTTCATAACACATCAAGGAAATTGAGGAACAACGCTTCTCGGCTCACAGAGCTAAGATCGCTATGTACGCAAGTTTCCTTCGTTCGGAACGACTTAGTTACGTGCCTGTAAGTGAGATTTGCCGAAAATTTTCATAACACATCAAGGAAATTGAGGAACAACGCTTCTCGGCTCACAGAGCTAAGATCGCTATGTACGCAGTTTCCTTCGTTCGGAACGACTTAGTTACGTGCCTGTAAGTGAGATTTGCCGAAAATTTTCATAACACATCAAGGAAATTGAGGAACAACGCTTCTCGGCTCACAGAGCTAAGATCGCTATGTACGCAAGTTTCCTTCGTTCGGAACGACTTAGTTACGTGCCTGTAAGTGAGA
Organism: Formica selysi; assembly: GCA_009859135.1. Lineage (NCBI taxonomy): Eukaryota > Metazoa > Arthropoda > Insecta > Hymenoptera > Formicidae > Formica > Formica selysi. The sequence goes on from WHNR01000215.1 coordinate 38,606, forward strand.
TTTGCCGAAAATTTTCATAACACATCAAGGAAATTGAGGAACAACGCTTCTCGGCTCACAGAGATAAGATCGCTATGTACGCAAGTTTCCTTCATTCGGAACGACTTAGTTACGTGCCTGTAAGTGAGATTTGCCGAAAATTTTCATAACACATCAAGGAAATTGAGGAACAACGCTTCTCGGCTCACAGAGCTAAGATCGCTATGTACGCAAGTTTCCTTCGTTCGGAACGACTTAGTTACGTGCCTGTAAGTGAGATTTGCCGAAAATTTTCATAACACATCAAGGAAATTGAGGAACAACGCTTCTCGGCTCACAGAGCTAAGATCGCTATGTACGCAAGTTTCCTTCGTTCGGAACGACTTAGTTACGTGCCTGTAAGTGAGATTTGCCGAAAATTTTCATAACACATCAAGGAAATTGAGGAACAACGCTTCTCGGCTCACAGAGCTAAGATCGCTATGTACGCAAGTTTCCTTCGTTCGGAACGACTTAGTTACGTGCCTGTAAGTGAGATTTGCCGAAAATTTTCATAACACATCAAGGAAATTGAGGAACAACGCTTCTCGGCTCACAGAGCTAAGATCGCTATGTACGCAAGTTTCCTTCATTCGGAACGACTTAGTTACGTGCCTGTAAGTGAGATTTGCCGAAAATTTTCATAACACATCAAGGAAATTGAGGAACAACGCTTCTCGGCTCACAGAGCTAAGATCGCTATGTACGCAAGTTTCCTTCGTTCGGAACGACTTAGTTACGTGCCTGTAAGTGAGATTTGCCGAAATTTTCATAACACATCAAGGAAATTGAGGAACAACGCTTCTCGGCTCACAGAGCTAAGATCGCTATGTACGCAGTTTCCTTCGTTCGGAACGACTTAGTTACGTGCCTGTAAGTGAGATTTGCCGAAAATTTTCATAACACATCAAGGAAATTGAGGAACAACGCTTCTCGGCTCACAGAGCTAAGATCGCTATGTACGCAAGTTTCCTTCATTCGGAACGACTTAGTTACGTGCCTGTAAGTGAGATTTGCCGAAAATTTTCATAACACATCAAGGAAATTGAGGAACAACGCTTCTCGGCTCACAGAGCTAAGATCGCTATGTACGCAAGTTTCCTTCGTTCGGAACGACTTAGTTACGTGCCTGTAAGTGAGATTTGCCGAAAATTTTCATAACACATCAAGGAAATTGAGGAACAACGCTTCTCGGCTCACAGAGTAAGATCGCTATGTACGCAAGTTTCCTTCGTTCGGAACGACTTAGTTACGTGCCTGTAAGTGAGATTTGCCGAAAATTTTCATAACACATCAAGGAAATTGAGGAACAACGCTTCTCGGCTCACAGAGCTAAGATCGCTATGTACGCAAGTTTCCTTCGTTCGGAACGACTTAGTTACGTGCCTGTAAGTGAGATTTGCCGAAATTTTCATAACACATCAAGGAAATTGAGGAACAACGCTTCTCGGCTCACAGAGCTAAGATCGCTATGTACGCAAGTTTCCTTCGTTCGGAACGACTTAGTTACGTGCCTGTAAGTGAGATTTGCCGAAAATTTTCATAACACATCAAGGAAATTGAGGAACAACGCTTCTCGGCTCACAGAGCTAAGATCGCTATGTACGCAAGTTTCCTTCGTTCGGAACGACTTAGTTACGTGCCTGTAAGTGAGATTTGCCGAAAATTTTCATAACACATCAAGGAAATTGAGGAACAACGCTTCTCGGCTCACAGAGCTAAGATCGCTATGTACGCAAGTTTCCTTCGTTCGGAACGACTTAGTTACGTGCCTGTAAGTGAGATTTGCCGAAAATTTTCATAACACATCAAGGAAATTGAGGAACAACGCTTCTCGGCTCACAGAGCTAAGATCGCTATGTACGCAAGTTTCCTTCGTTCGGAACGACTTAGTTACGTGCCTGTAAGTGAGATTTGCCGAAAATTTTCATAACACATCAAGGAAATTGAGGAACAACGCTTCTCGGCTCACAGAGCTAAGATCGCTATGTACGCAAGTTTCCTTCGTTCGGAACGACTTAGTTACGTGCCTGTAAGTGAGATTTGCCGAAAATTTTCATAACACATCAAGGAAATTGAGGAACAACGCTTCTCGGCTCACAGAGCTAAGATCGCTATGTACGCAAGTTTCCTTCGTTCGGAACGACTTAGTTACGTGCCTGTAAGTGAGATTTGCCGAAAATTTTCATAACACATCAAGGAAATTGAGGAACAACGCTTCTCGGCTCACAGAGCTAAGATCGCTATGTACGCAAGTTTCCTTCGTTCGGAACGACTTAGTTACGTGCCTGTAAGTGAGATTTGCCGAAAATTTTCATAACACATCAAGGAAATTGAGGAACAACGCTTCTCGGCTCACAGAGCTAAGATCGCTATGTACGCAAGTTTCCTTCGTTCGGAACGACTTAGTTACGTGCCTGTAAGTGAGATTTGCCGAAAATTTTCATAACACATCAAGGAAATTGAGGAACAACGCTTCTCGGCTCACAGAGCTAAGATCGCTATGTACGCAAGTTTCCTTCGTTCGGAACGACTTAGTTACGTGCCTGTAAGTGAGATTTGCCGAAAATTTTCATAACACATCAAGGAAATTGAGGAACAACGCTTCTCGGCTCACAGAGCTAAGATCGCTATGTACGCAAGTTTCCTTCGTTCGGAACGACTTAGTTACGTGCCTGTAAGTGAGATTTGCCGAAAATTTTCATAACACATCAAGGAAATTGAGGAACAACGCTTCTCGGCTCACAGAGCTAAGATCGCTATGTACGCAAGTTTCCTTCGTTCGGAACGACTTAGTTACGTGCCTGTAAGTGAGATTTGCCGAAAATTTTCATAACACATCAAGGAAATTGAGGAACAACGCTTCTCGGCTCACAGAGCTAAGATCGCTATGTACGCAAGTTTCCTTCGTTCGGAACGACTTAGTTACGTGCCTGTAAGTGAGATTTGCCGAAAATTTTCATAACACATCAAGGAAATTGAGGAACAACGCTTCTCGGCTCACAGAGCTAAGATCGCTATGTACGCAAGTTTCCTTCGTTCGGAACGACTTAGTTACGTGCCTGTAAGTGAGATTTGCCGAAAATTTTCATAACACATCAAGGAAATTGAGGAACAACGCTTCTCGGCTCACAGAGCTAAGATCGCTATGTACGCAAGTTTCCTTCGTTCGGAACGACTTAGTTACGTGCCTGTAAGTGAGATTTGCCGAAAATTTTCATAACACATCAAGGAAATTGAGGAACAACGCTTCTCGGCTCACAGAGCTAAGATCGCTATGTACGCAAGTTTCCTTCGTTCGGAACGACTTAGTTACGTGCCTGTAAGTGAGATTTGCCGAAAATTTTCATAACACATCAAGGAAATTGAGGAACAACGCTTCTCGGCTCACAGAGCTAAGATCGCTATGTACGCAAGTTTCCTTCGTTCGGAACGACTTAGTTACGTGCCTGTAAGTGAGATTTGCCGAAAATTTTCATAACACATCAAGGAAATTGAGGAACAACGCTTCTCGGCTCACAGAGCTAAGATCGCTATGTACGCAAGTTTCCTTCGTTCGGAACGACTTAGTTACGTGCCTGTAAGTGAGATTTGCCGAAAATTTTCATAACACATCAAGGAAATTGAGGAACAACGCTTCTCGGCTCACAGAGCTAAGATCGCTATGTACGCAAGTTTCCTTCGTTCGGAACGACTTAGTTACGTGCCTGTAAGTGAGATTTGCCGAAAATTTTCATAACACATCAAGGAAATTGAGGAACAACGCTTCTCGGCTCACAGAGCTAAGATCGCTATGTACGCAAGTTTCCTTCGTTCGGAACGACTTAGTTACGTGCCTGTAAGTGAGATTTGCCGAAAATTTTCATAACACATCAAGGAAATTGAGGAACAACGCTTCTCGGCTCACAGAGCTAAGATCGCTATGTACGCAAGTTTCCTTCGTTCGGAACGACTTAGTTACGTGCCTGTAAGTGAGATTTGCCGAAAATTTTCATAACACATCAAGGAAATTGAGGAACAACGCTTCTCGGCTCACAGAGCTAAGATCGCTATGTACGCAAGTTTCCTTCGTTCGGAACGACTTAGTTACGTGCCTGTAAGTGAGATTTGCCGAAAATTTTCATAACACATCAAGGAAATTGAGGAACAACGCTTCTCGGCTCACAGAGTAAGATCGCTATGTACGCAAGTTTCCTTCGTTCGGAACGACTTAGTTACGTGCCTGTAAGTGAGATTTGCCGAAAATTTTCATAACACATCAAGGAAATTGAGGAACAACGCTTCTCGGCTCACAGAGCTAAGATCGCTATGTACGCAAGTTTCCTTCGTTCGGAACGACTTAGTTACGTGCCTGTAAGTGAGATTTGCCGAAAATTTTCATAACACATCAAGGAAATTGAGGAACAACGCTTCTCGGCTCACAGAGCTAAGATCGCTATGTACGCAAGTTTCCTTCGTTCGGAACGACTTAGTTACGTGCCTGTAAGTGAGATTTGCCGAAAATTTTCATAACACATCAAGGAAATTGAGGAACAACGCTTCTCGGCTCACAGAGCTAAGATCGCTATGTACGCAAGTTTCCTTCGTTCGGAACGACTTAGTTACGTGCCTGTAAGTGAGATTTGCCGAAAATTTTCATAACACATCAAGGAAATTGAGGAACAACGCTTCTCGGCTCACAGAGCTAAGATCGCTATGTACGCAAGTTTCCTTCGTTCGGAACGACTTAGTTACGTGCCTGTAAGTGAGATTTGCCGAAAATTTTCATAACACATCAAGGAAATTGAGGAACAACGCTTCTCGGCACACAGAGCTAAGATCGCTATGTACGCAAGTTTCCTTCGTTCGGAACGACTTAGTTACGTGCCTGTAAGTGAGATTTGCCGAAAATTTTCATAACACATCAAGGAAATTGAGGAACAACGCTTCTCGGCTCACAGAGCTAAGATCGCTATGTACGCAAGTTTCCTTCGTTCGGAACGACTTAGTTACGTGCCTGTAAGTGAGATTTGCCGAAAATTTTCATAACACATCAAGGAAATTGAGGAACAACGCTTCTCGGCTCACAGAGCTAAGATCGCTATGTACGCAAGTTTCCTTCGTTCGGAACGACTTAGTTACGTGCCTGTAAGTGAGATTTGCCGAAAATTTTCATAACACATCAAGGAAATTGAGGAACAACGCTTCTCGGCTCACAGAGCTAAGATCGCTATGTACGCAAGTTTCCTTCGTTCGGAACGACTTAGTTACGTGCCTGTAAGTGAGATTTGCCGAAAATTTTCATAACACATCAAGGAAATTGAGGAACAACGCTTCTCGGCTCACAGAGCTAAGATCGCTATGTACGCAAGTTTCCTTCGTTCGGAACGACTTAGTTACGTGCCTGTAAGTGAGATTTGCCGAAAATTTTCATAACACATCAAGGAAATTGAGGAACAACGCTTCTCGGCTCACAGAGCTAAGATCGCTATGTACGCAAGTTTCCTTCGTTCGGAACGACTTAGTTACGTGCCTGTAAGTGAGATTTGCCGAAAATTTTCATAACACATCAAGGAAATTGAGGAACAACGCTTCTCGGCTCACAGAGCTAAGATCGCTATGTACGCAAGTTTCCTTCGTTCGGAACGACTTAGTTACGTGCTGTAAGTGAGATTTGCCGAAATTTTCATAACACATCAAGGAAATTGAGGAACAACGCTTCTCGGCTCACAGAGCTAAGATCGCTATGTACGCAAGTTTCCTTCGTTCGGAACGACTTAGTTACGTGCCTGTAAGTGAGATTTGCCGAAAATTTTCATAACACATCAAGGAAATTGAGGAACAACGCTTCTCGGCTCACAGAGCTAAGATCGCTATGTACGCAAGTTTCCTTCGTTCGGAACGACTTAGTTACGTGCCTGTAAGTGAGATTTGCCGAAAATTTTCATAACACATCAAGGAAATTGAGGAACAACGCTTCTCGGCTCACAGAGCTAAGATCGCTATGTACGCAAGTTTCCTTCGTTCGGAACGACTTAGTTACGTGCCTGTAAGTGAGATTTGCCGAAATTTTCATAACACATCAAGGAAATTGAGGAACAACGCTTCTCGGCTCACAGAGCTAAGATCGCTATGTACGCAAGTTTCCTTCGTTCGGAACGACTTAGTTACGTGCCTGTAAGTGAGATTTGCCGAAAATTTTCATAACACATCAAGGAAATTGAGGAACAACGCTTCTCGGCTCACAGAGCTAAGATCGCTATGTACGCAAGTTTCCTTCGTTCGGAACGACTTAGTTACGTGCCTGTAAGTGAGATTTGCCGAAATTTTCATAACACATCAAGGAAATTGAGGAACAACGCTTCTCGGCTCACAGAGCTAAGATCGCTATGTACGCAAGTTTCCTTCGTTCGGAACGACTTAGTTACGTGCCTGTAAGTGAGATTTGCCGAAAATTTTCATAACACATCAAGGAAATTGAGGAACAACGCTTCTCGGCTCACAGAGCTAAGATCGCTATGTACGCAAGTTTCCTTCGTTCGGAACGACTTAGTTACGTGCCTGTAAGTGAGATTTGCCGAAAATTTTCATAACACATCAAGGAAATTGAGGAACAACGCTTCTCGGCTCACAGAGCTAAGATCGCTATGTACGCAAGTTTCCTTCGTTCGGAACGACTTAGTTACGTGCCTGTAAGTGAGATTTGCCGAAAATTTTCATAACACATCAAGGAAATTGAGGAACAACGCTTCTCGGCTCACAGAGCTAAGATCGCTATGTACGCAAGTTTCCTTCGTTCGGAACGACTTAGTTACGTGCCTGTAAGTGAGATTTGCCGAAAATTTTCATAACACATCAAGGAAATTGAGGAACAACGCTTCTCGGCTCACAGAGCTAAGATCGCTATGTACGCAAGTTTCCTTCGTTCGGAACGACTTAGTTACGTGCCTGTAAGTGAGATTTGCCGAAAATTTTCATAACACATCAAGGAAATTGAGGAACAACGCTTCTCGGCTCACAGAGCTAAGATCGCTATGTACGCAAGTTTCCTTCGTTCGGAACGACTTAGTTACGTGCCTGTAAGTGAGATTTGCCGAAATTTTCATAACACATCAAGGAAATTGAGGAACAACGCTTCTCGGCTCACAGAGCTAAGATCGCTATGTACGCAAGTTTCCTTCGTTCGGAACGACTTAGTTACGTGCCTGTAAGTGAGATTTGCCGAAAATTTTCATAACACATCAAGGAAATTGAGGAACAACGCTTCTCGGCTCACAGAGCTAAGATCGCTATGTACGCAAGTTTCCTTCGTTCGGAACGACTTAGTTACGTGCCTGTAAGTGAGATTTGCCGAAAATTTTCATAACACATCAAGGAAATTGAGGAACAACGCTTCTCGGCTCACAGAGCTAAGATCGCTATGTACGCAAGTTTCCTTCGTTCGGAACGACTTAGTTACGTGCCTGTAAGTGAGATTTGCCGAAAATTTTCATAACACATCAAGGAAATTGAGGAACAACGCTTCTCGGCTCACAGAGCTAAGATGCTATGTACGCAAGTTTCCTTCGTTCGGAACGACTTAGTTACGTGCCTGTAAGTGAGATTTGCCGAAAATTTTCATAACACATCAAGGAAATTGAGGAACAACGCTTCTCGGCTCACAGAGCTAAGATCGCTATGTACGCAAGTTTCCTTCGTTCGGAACGACTTAGTTACGTGCCTGTAAGTGAGATTTGCCGAAATTTTCATAACACATCAAGGAAATTGAGGAACAACGCTTCTCGGCTCACAGAGCTAAGATCGCTATGTACGCAAGTTTCCTTCGTTCGGAACGACTTAGTTACGTGCCTGTAAGTGAGATTTGCCGAAAATTTTCATAACACATCAAGGAAATTGAGGAACAACGCTTCTCGGCTCACAGAGCTAAGATCGCTATGTACGCAAGTTTCCTTCGTTCGGAACGACTTAGTTACGTGCCTGTAAGTGAGATTTGCCGAAAATTTTCATAACACATCAAGGAAATTGAGGAACAACGCTTCTCGGCTCACAGAGCTAAGATCGCTATGTACGCAAGTTTCCTTCGTTCGGAACGACTTAGTTACGTGCCTGTAAGTGAGATTTGCCGAAAATTTTCATAACACATCAAGGAAATTGAGGAACAACGCTTCTCGGCTCACAGAGCTAAGATCGCTATGTACGCAGTTTCCTTCGTTCGGAACGACTTAGTTACGTGCCTGTAAGTGAGATTTGCCGAAAATTTTCATAACACATCAAGGAAATTGAGGAACAACGCTTCTCGGCTCACAGAGTAAGATCGCTATGTACGCAAGTTTCCTTCGTTCGGAACGACTTAGTTACGTGCCTGTAAGTGAGATTTGCCGAAAATTTTCATAACACATCAAGGAAATTGAGGAACAACGCTTCTCGGCTCACAGAGCTAAGATCGCTATGTACGCAGTTTCCTTCGTTCGGAACGACTTAGTTACGTGCCTGTAAGTGAGATTTGCCGAAATTTTCATAACACATCAAGGAAATTGAGGAACAACGCTTCTCGGCTCACAGAGCTAAGATCGCTATGTACGCAATTTCCTTCATTCGGAACGACTTAGTTACGTGCTGTAAGTGAGATTTGCGAAAATTTTCATAACACATCAAGGAAATTGAGGAACAACGCTTCTCGGCTCACAGAGATAAGATCGCTATGTACGCAAGTTTCCTTCGTTCGGAACGACTTAGTTACGTGCCTGTAAGTGAGATTTGCCGAAAATTTTCATAACACATCAAGGAATTGGGAACAACGCTTCTCGGCTCACAGAGTAAGATGCTATGTACGCAAGTTTCTTTCATTCGGAACGACTTAGTTACGTGCCTGTAAGTGAGATTTGCCGAAAATTTTCATAACACATCAAGGAAATTGAGGAACAACGCTTCTCGGCTCACAAGCTAAGATCGTATGTACGCAAGTTTCCTTCGTTCGGAACGACTTAGTTACGTGCCTGTAAGTGAGATTTGCCGAAAATTTTCATAACACATCAAGGAAATTGAGGAACAACGCTTCTCGGCTCACAGAGCTAAGATCGCTATGTACGCCAGTTTCCTTCGTTCGGAACGACTTAGTTACGTGCCTGTAAGTGAGATTTGCCGAAATTTTCATAACACATCATGGAAATTGAGGAACAACGCTTCTCGGCTGACAGAGCTAAGATCGCTATGTACGCAATTTCCTTCATTCGGAACGACTTAGTTACGTGCTTGTAAGTGAGATTTGCTTAAAATTTTCTAAACACATCAAGGAAATTGAGGAACAGCGCTTCTCGGCTCACAGAGATAAGATCCTGTGTACGCAAGTTTCCTTCGTTCGGAACGATTTATTTACGTGCCTGTAAGTGAGATTTGCCGAAAATTTTCATAACACATCAAGGAATTGTGGAACAACGCTTCTCGGCTCACAGAGATAAGATTGCTATGTACGCAAGTTTCTTTCATTCGGAACGACTTAGTTACGTGCCTGTAAGCGAGATTTGCCGAAAATTTTCATAACACATCAAGGAAATTGAGGAACAACGCTTCTCGGCTCACAGAGTAAGATGCTATGTACGCAAGTTTCCTTCGTTCGGAACGACTTAGTTACGTGCCTGTAAGTGAGATTTGCCGAAAATTTTCATAACACATCAAGGAAATTGAGGAACAACGCTTCTCGGCTCACAGAGCTAAGATCGCTATGTACACAAGCTTCTTTCATTCTGAAAGACTTAGTTACGTGCTTGTAAGTGAGATTTGCTTAAAATTCTCAAAACACATCAGGGAAATTGAGAACAGCGTTCTCGGCTCACAGAGCTAAGATCGCTATGTACGCCAGTTTCCTTCGTTCGGAACGACTTAGTTACGTGCCTGTAATTGAGATTTGTCGAAAATTTTCATAACACGTCAAGGAACTTGTGGAACAACGCTTCTCGGCTCACGAAGCTAAGATGGAAGTGTACGCAAGTTTCCTTCATTCGGAACGACTTAGTTACGTGCCTGTAAGTGAGATTTGCCGAAAATTTTCATAACACATCAGGGAAATCGAGGAACAACGCTTCTCGGCTCACAGAGATAAGATCGCTATGTACGCAAGTTTCTTTCATTCGGAACGACTTAGTTACGTGCTTGTAAGTGAGATTTGCTTAAAATTTTCAAAACACGTCAAGGAAATTGAGGAACAACGCTTCTCGGCACGCAGAGATAAGATCGCTATGTACGCAAGTTTCCTTCGTTCGGAACGAATTAGTTACGTGCCTATAAGTGAGATTTTCGAAAATTTTCATAACACATCAAGGAAATTGAGGAACAACGCTTCTCGGCTCACAAAGATAAGATGGAGTGTACGCAAGTTTCCTTCATTCGAAACGACTTAGTTACGTGCTTGTACGTGAGATTTGCTTAAAATTTTCAAAACACACAAGGAAATTGAGGAACAACGCTTCTCGGCTCACAGAGATAAGATCGCTTGTACGCAAGTTTCCTTCGTTCGGAACGACTTAGTTACGTGCCTGTATGTGAGATTTGCCGAAAATTTTCATAACACATCAAGGAAATTGAGGAACAACGCTTCTCGGCTCACAGAGCTAAGATCGCTATGTACGCCAGTTTCCTTCGTTCGGAACGACTTAGTTACGTGCCTGTAAGTGAGATTTGCCGAAAATTTTCAAAACACATCAAGGAAATTGAGGAACAACGCTTCTCGGCTCACAGAGATAAGATCGCTATGTACGCAAGTTTTCTTCGTTCGGAACGACTTAGTTACGTGCCTGTAAGTGAGATTTGCCGAAAATTTCATAACAATCAAGGAAATTGAGGAACAACGCTTCTCGGCTCACAGAGCTAAGATCGCATGTACGCAAATTTCCTTTGTTCGGACGACTTAGTTACGTGCCTGTAAGTGAGATTTGCCGAAAATTTTCATAACACATCAAGGAAATTGAGGAACAACGCTTCTCGGCTCACAGAGCTAAGATCGCGATGTACGCCAGTTTCTTTCATTCGGAAAGACTTAGTTACGTGCTTGTAAGTGAGATTTGCTTAAAGTTTTCACAACACATCAAGAAATTGAGGAAAACGCTTCTCGGCTCACAAAGCTAAGATGGAGTGTACGCAAGTTTCCTTCATTCGGAACGACTTAGTTACATGCTCGTAAGTGAGATTTGCTTAAAATTTTCAAAACACGACAAGGAAATTGAGAAACAACGCTTCTCGGCTCACAGAGATAAGATCGCTTAGTACGCAAGTTTCTTCATTCGGAAAGACTTAGTTACGTGCCTGTAAGTGAATTTGCCGAAAATTTTCATAAAACATCAAGGAAATTGAGGAACAACGCTTCTCGGCTCACAGAGCTAAGATCGCTATGTACGCCAGTTTCCTTCGTTCGAACGACTTAGTTACGTGCCTGTAAGTGAGATTTGCCGAAATTTTCATAACACATCATGGAAATTGAGGAACAACGCTTCTCGGCTGACAGAGCTAAGATCGCTATGTACGCAATTTTCCTTCATTCGGAACGACTTAGTTACGTGCTTGTAAGTGAGATTTGCTTAAAATTTTCTAAACACATCAAGGAAATTGAGGAACAGCGCTTCTCGGCTCACAGAGCTAAGATCGCTGTGTACGCAAGTTTCCTTCGTTCGGAACGATTTAGTTACGTGCCTGTAAGTGAGATTTGCCGAAAATTTTCATAACACATCAAGGAACTTGTGGAACAACGCTTCTCGGCTCACAGAGATAAGAATGGTATGTACGCAAGTTTCTTTCATTCGGAACGACTTAGTTACGTGCCTGTAAGTGAGATTTGCCGAAAATTTTCATAACACATCAAGGAAATTGAGGAACAACGCTTCTCGGCTCACAAAGCTAAGTTGGGAGTGTACGCAAGTTTCCTTCGTTCGGAACGACTTAGTTACGTGCCTGTAAGTGAGATTCGCCGATAATTTTCATAACACATCAAGGAAATTGAGGAACAACGCTTCTCGGCTCACAGAGCTAAGATCGCCATGTACGCCAGTTTCCTTCGTTCGGAATGACTTAGTTACGTGCCTGTATGTGAGATTTGCCGAAAATTTTCATAACACATCAAGGAAATTGAGGAACAACGCTTCTCGGCTCACAGAGCTAAGATCGCTATGTACGCCAGTTTCCTTCGTTCGGAACGACTTAGTTACGTGCCTGTAAGTGAGATTTGCCGAAAATTTTCAAAACACATCAAGGAAATTGAGGAACAACGCTTCTCGGCTCACAGAGATAAGATCGCTATGTACGCAAGTTTTCTTCGTTCGGAACGACTTAGTTACGTGCCTGTAAGTGAGATATGCCGAAAATGTTCATAACAAATCAAGGAAATTGAGGAACAACGCTTCTCGGCTCACAGAGCTAAGATCGCCATGTACGCAAATTTCCTTTGTTCGGGACGACTTAGTTACGTGCCAGTAAGTGAGATTTGCCGAAAATTTTTATAACACATCAAGGAAATTGAGGAACAACGCTTCTCGGCTCACAGAGCTAAGATCGCGATGTACGCCAGTTTCTTTCATTCGGAACGATTTAGTTACGTGCTTGTAAGTGAGATTTGCTTAAAGTTTTCACAACACATCAAGAAATTGAGGAACAACGCTTCTCGGCTCACAAGCTAAGATGGGAGTGTACGCAAGTTTCCTTCATTCGGAACGACTTAGTTACATGCTCGTAAGTGAGATTTGCTTAAAATTTTCAAAACACGACAAGGAAATTGAGAAACAACGCTTCTCGGCTCACAGAGATAAGATCGCTTAGTACGCAAGTTTCCTACATTCGGAAAGACTTAGTTACGTGCCTGTAAGTGAAATTTGCCGAAAATTTTCATAAAACGTCAAGGAAATTGAGGAACAACGCTTCTCGGCTCACAGAGCTAAGATCGCTATGTACGCCAGTTTCCTTCGTTCGAAACGACTTAGTTACGTGCCTGTAAGTGAGATTTGCCGAAATTTTTCATAACACATCATGGAAATTGAGGAACAACGCTTCTCGGCTGACAGAGCTAAGATCGCTATGTACGCAATTTTCCTTCATTCGGAACGACTTAGTTACGTGCTTGTGTAACGCGGTCACCTCGCTCGACGCTCGGATCGGCTCGTCGGTGTCCGGGTTCGAGAGGAGGGGAGACTCAAGCTTACGAAACACAGTGTAGTTAGAAAGAGATCGTTTATTTAGATAGAGAAAGATAGATACAGCGGGCAGGGTCTGGCGATAGTGTGCGGTGAAGGCAGTCGCTGGTAGCAGGATCGGCGTGGCGCGCAGGCGCAAAGCGAAGGTTGCAAAGCGGTGAGAAGCGCAAGACAAGTGCGGCGTGCAGTGTTACCCGGTTTTATTTACAGGCGCGGACGGCGCGGTTAGAACTAAAGACTTATGACGAACAGACCTTATACCTAACGGACTTAGTACTAGACAGGGCTTACTACTAGCAGGTCTTATAACTAGCTGACTTATTCCTAGACAGGTCTTATTCCTAACATGCGGTTACGACTAGCGGACTTAGGACTAACAGGCCTTATAACTAGCAGGTCTACGACTACGAGACTTAGAATTAGCGAACTTATCTCTATCATGCGATTATATGTACAACGCGGTCGGAACATGCACTTATGATCTAAGGTTAGGTCAGGCGGCTAGGTATTGCCGGCAGGCTCGAGTGTCACGTCGAGCGCTGCCTAAGCAACGGAAGTCGGTTCAACCCGACGGGGCCGAGTACAACCTCGGCCCGAGGTAGGCAGGAGTCGGTTCAACCCGACGGGGCTGAGTTCAACCTCAGCCCGTGGAGCGGTCGAGACAGGAGTCGGTTCAACCCGACGGGGCCAAGTACAACCTTGGCCCGAGGTATAGAATGCCGGTTCAACCCGGCAGGGCTGAGTACAACCTTAGCCCCAAGAGGTAGTCGGTAGGTAGTGAGATCGGTATCGGGAGCTGGTCGGGATAGGATCTGGTCCCGATGTCTCGGCCGGCCGGGCTTATATACCCGGCCGGCGGCCCCCACTGTGCGCCGTCGGTCCGGCGGTGGGAGTCGGTACCGCGTGGGGACCCCGCGAGAGCGAGACAGAGCGTGTCGGCGAGCGAGAGCGCATGCTAAGCGAGATAGCGCGTGTCGGTGAGCGAGAGCGTAAATCGAGCGGGCGTGCGCATGCGTTAGGCAATATGGCGGTAGCGGGATAGGTATAGCTGGGTGAATAAGCAAGCCGTGTATATACATATCTATATTTGTTGGTATTCTACATAGTAGGCTCTTAGTAACGGCCCTGCCGTTACATCACCCCCTCCGGTTAGATGGTGGCGGTGCGGGGTTGTAGGCGGCTGCTACGCAGGGTGCCATCTTGATTGAACCGGAGGCTCCAGAGCCCCTCCGGGGTCCAGGCGCGGTGGCGGCGCACGTGGTGGACCGCGTGCTGTGGTACCCGGATGGTTTTTCCCGGGGCCACCTGTACGTCGATGGGTGCCGCTGGGTGGGCGCCCACTGCCTTGAGCGGTGGTGGTGCGGGGTGGTTTCGGGCGGTGGCGGCGCATCGCGCCGATGCTGGCGGTAGTCGGGGCGCCGTGGTGCCGGCGGCCGTTGGACACGGGGTGGACATCGGCCCGTTTGTCCGCGGGGCCTGTGGTCGGGCGCGTGTCCGTCCGCGCTGATCCGGTGGTGTTGGTGGCGGCGTTGGCCGCGGTGCGCTGGCGTGCGCGACCCTGGCCTTAGGGGTCGCCCTTGGCGCCTGACGTCGGCCCGGTGGTGGTGGTGGCGGCGTGGACAGGAGGAGGATCTTCCTCCTGTTAGCTGCGTCGCCCCGCTGAATCGCGGTTCCGACGCGGGGTGTCGGTCGGTGGCGGCGGTCGGGTGGCTCCGGCGTTGGTGGCGGCGTGACCGGTGTTGGCCCTGGACCGTCGGGAAATTCTCCCTCTTCGTCTTCGGACCATCGTCCGAACAGGTTGATTAGTTGCTGGCGCTCTGCTTCGGTCGGCATGCTGATCGTCGTTCGACTGATTTTCCTCGCGGTCCGGTGCTCGGCCTTTTATACGCTATCGCGGAATGTTTGGTATGCGGTATGCGCGGTTTTTTTTCCGGTTTTTCGCGGCGCGTTATCGGACCGGTCGTGCCCTCGGTCGAGGTTCGCGAGTTTCGCAAATCCCTGCCGGTCTGTTGCGGTGTAGTCAGGCCTTCCCGCGGGTATTGTCGTTTGCGGTCGGTAACCGTGATTTTACCGTATGTGGGCGCGTTTCTCGTGTATCGGCGCCCGCGATCGGTAACGTGCGACTTTACCGTGTGTGGGGCGCGTTTCCCCGTGTATCGGCGCCCGCGATCGGTAATCGACGCGTGTCGGTGTTCTCGCGTGTTATCGGCGTTCGTTGTCGGTAATCTTTTCGCGTGTTTCCCTCGGTTTGCTGCTGTAGGGCGGGTTCCGGCTGCCAGGCGTTAGTCCGCCGGGTTGCCCTCGGCTCCGTTTTGGTTTGGGTGCGCCTTGAGATCTTGTACGTGCACGTGCCTGTGCCAGCGTCCGCGTTGGTCCCGCAGGTCGACGATGACGGGCGAGATTATTCTTCGCACTTCTAAGGGCCCTATGAATTTTGGCGCCAACTTGGCGTTGAACGCTTTGGCCTTGTTGGACAGGGCATGGTTTTTTCGCCACACCAGCTCCCCTATTTTGGGCTTCCACTCCCGCCTTCGGAGGTTGTAGTGCCTTTCTTGGCGTTGGAATGCCTGTGCTAAGCATATCCGCACTAGCTCGTAGGCCTCTTGTAGCCGGCGGTGGGTCGTGTCTGGTGATGCCGCATTTTCCTGCTGGCGCCGGTCTTCCGGGTGCGGTCTGGCGAGTTCCCTCCCGTGGTTGAGGTAGGCAGGGGTATGACCCGTGGCCTCGCTCCACGCCGTATTGAAGGCGTACTGGAGAGCGGTGATGTGCTCGTCCCACGTCTTCTGGTTACGCCCAACGTACTGTGCTACCATCGTCTTGATGGTCCGATTGGCCCGTTCCACCGGGTTGCACTGTGGTGTGTAGGGCGGCGCGCTGCGGTGTTGAATCCCGAACGTGTTCAGCAGCCTCTCCAGCTGCTTGGATTTTAGTTGGGTCCCGTTGTCCGAGATGACCACTGTGGGCAGCCGTGGCGGTACACGACCTGGTTCATGAAGGCTTTCGTGACGTTTGCTGCGGTGGCCTTCCGCAGCGGCGTGACCTCTAGCCACTTTGTGAAACGATCCTGCATGGTGAGAAGCCACGTGTGCCCTTGGTTGGATCGGGGCAGTGGTCCCACCAGGACGATCGAGACCTGCTGCCATGGCGCGGCGACCGGAGCGGTGTGTAGCGTGCCGGCAGGTCGCTGTTGCGATACTTTATGGGCCAAGCAGGTCGTACAGGCGCGTACGTATCGGGCGATCTCCCGTAACATCCCCGGCCAGTAGTACTGCTGGGCAATGCGAGTCATGGTTTTGGCGGTCCCTAAGTGTCCTGCGGCTGGGTCGTCGTGCCAGCGTTGGAGTAGAGCGGCGCGTTCGGGTGTCGGGACGCATTGCTTCCACTGCGCGTCGGCGGGTATTTCCCGGAAGTCTAAGTCGTGGAGTATATGCCGGTACAGGAGCCCGCCGCGTATTCGGTAGTCCGGTCGGTCGGCTGGTCGGGTCCGGACCTCTCGCTTGATCCGGCGATACCAGGCGCATGGCTTGGGTTGCCGTGTTGCGGCTACTTCGGGCTGGCGTGAGAGTGCATCGGCCACCTGGTTCTGGGTGCCGCGTCGGTATTTGATCTCGAAGTCGTACTGTTGTAGCTCGATCATCCAGCGAGCGAGTCGGCCGGACGGGGCTTCCAGGCGTTGGAGCCATTTTAGGGACTGATGGTCGGTCAGTACGGTGAAGCGGTATCCTTCCAAATAGTCCCGCATCCGGCGAATCCCCCAGACGACGGCGAGGCACTCCAGTTCGGTCGCGCTGTAATTTCGTTCGGCCTGGTTCAATGTTCGGCTAGCGTATGCGATGACCCGTTCTCCTTCGGCTAGTTGTTGCGTGAGGACGGCGCCCAGCCCATGTACGCTCGCGTCGGTCTGCAGGGTGAACGGCACTCCGAAATCTGGGCACGCGAGCACCGGGGCGGACGTCAGGGCCCCTTTGAGGCGTTGGAAGGCCTCGTCTTCGGTGGTGGTCCAACTCCAGCGGGCGTTTTTGCGCGTTAGCCGTGTCAATGGCGCGGCTAGGGCGGAGAAATCCGCGATGAAGCGCCGGTACCACGAGGCTAAGCCCAGAAATTGTCGGACTTGCCGAAGGCTGGTGGGTGCGGGCCAGTCGGCGATGGCGCTCACCTTGGCGGGGTCGGTGCGGATGCCGTGTTGGTCGACGATGTGGCCCAAGTAGCGGAGGCTGTCCCGACAAAAGTGGCACTTGTCTACGTTAAGCTGGAGTTTGGCGGAGCGTAGGCGGCGGAAGACCTCGGCCAGGTGTTCGAGGTGTTCCTCGAATGTCGGGCTGGCGATGACGATATCGTCTAGATAGACGAGCACATTGGGCTCCAGCTCTGGACCCAGGATGGAGTCTAGGAGGCGCTGGAAGGTGGCGGGCGCCGAGTGCAGTCCGAACGGCATGGTTCGGAACTGCATGAGTCCCTTCCCGGGCACAGTGAACGCGGTGACAGGGCGGCTCTCCGGTGCCAGGGGGACTTGCCAGTACCCGTTCTTGAGGTCGAGGGTGCTTAGGTACTGGGCGCCCCGTAGCTTGTCGAGTGTGGCCGTGATGTGCGGCAGTGGATAGGCGTCCTTCCGCGTCACGCTGTTAACTTTCCGGAAATCGATGCAGAATCGATGGGTGCCGTCTTTTTTTCGGACCAGCACCACTGGGAAGCTCCAGGCGCTCTGTGACGGTTCGATCACGCCTGCGTCCTCCATCTTGCGTACCTCGCGGTCGATCACGGCCTGCATGGCGGGGTTACGTGGCCGATACCTTTGTTTGATCGGCTGGTCGGTTGTCAGGTGTATCCGGTGCTCAATGCGGTCGGTCGGTCCTTGTACGGTGTCGAACGTGGCCAGTTCCTGGCTCAGGAACTCCCTTAGGCGTCGGTCTTCATCGGCGGTTCGTGGAGTTAGACCGGCCGAGACTTCCCCTACCGTGGGTACCGGGGGGGGTGGCCATGCTCGGGGGTGCCGGCAGCGCTATACCTAGCTTGGCCCATAGGTCGATGCCGATCAACATTGGTCCGTTAAGGTTTGGCATCACTTGGAACTGATGAACAAGGGTGCGATCGACCGTGGTGACTGGCAGGTCCACGGTTTGCGTAATCGGCACCGTGGTGCCGTCAGCCAAGTTGATCTGCTGGGTTACCCCCCTAGGGGGGTGGCCGCAGTACTTGGCGCGTTTTGCCGTGGCCGGGCTCACAAATGAGACTTCGGAGCCGGAGTCTAGCAGTGCCCATATGTGTCGGTCGAGCACTCGTATCTTTATATGCGGCCTAGGCGTAAACCTTATTCGGCTGGAGCGGGTCGGGCGGTGGCCGCTGGTTCCCCGGCCCGAAAGGCGTTTCCCGACGGCGGATGACAATCCCGGGTGAGCACTCCATCGCGGCCGCATCGCGAGCAGAACTTGCGCGGCGGTCTCTTACAGTCAAGCCGCGTGTGGCCTCTCTGCTTGCAGCGCCAGCAACACTCTTCCCGGCTGTAGGTGGCGGCGGCGACCGGTGAGCTTGGCATGCTGCGGGCTGGCAGTTGTTCCTCCTTCTGCCGGCGTAGGACCTTCTCGTGCTCGGCTGCTCGGGTGCTGAGCTCGGTGACACTGGCGGCTTCCGTTGAGCGAATGTACAGCTGGTAGCTGGAGTGCAAGTTATTGTAGAGTACCCGGGCCTTTTCTCGTGCCGTGTAGCCCCCGGCGCGTCTCATCATCGTGAGCAGGTCCGTGGCGTATTGGTCGAAAGACTCCCCCGGTCGTTGTCGCCGGGCTTGGACATCTTGTCGTATTTGGTCCTGATAATCAGGTGGGAGATACTTCTGCCGGAAGGCGGTGCAAAAGGCGTCCCAGGTGGTCCAGTCTTCGTGGTTATTACGGTACCACAACAAAGGGTTTCCGCGTAGCATCTCGGGTAACCCGAGGAGGAGGAACTCGTCAGCGCAGCGGTATGATCGTTTTAACTCCTCGATTCGCTCGATAAACGCGAATGGGTCCTTGCCTTCGAAACACAGGCCCCACTTTCGAATTCGGTCTAGCATTGCGGTCGGGTCGGGCGTGGTCGTTTCGGTACGGTTGGCGAGCGGTGCGGTATGGTCTGGGATCGGCGCGAGTCGTACTGGTGTCGTCTCTTCTGTGTCCGGCATGTCGGTGGTGTCGTGTTCGGGGAAAAGCGCGGGATTTTCGGTCACAAAATGTCGCAGTCGGTGTCGCAACACGTCGAGATTCCCGGTACTGTCGAGTTTGTGGGTGACTAAAAGAGTCACGAGCTTGACTTTCGAGAGTGCGTATATCCAGGAAATTCTCATCGGGCTGCGCACGCAAGCTGGAGTCTCTACTGGGCAGGTCCCTGTTCGGGCGCCATGTAACGCGGTCACCTCGCTCGACGCTCGGATCGGCTCGTCGGTGTCCGGGTTCGAGAGGAGGGGAGACTCAAGCTTACGAAACACAGTGTAGTTAGAAAGAGATCGTTTATTTAGATAGAGAAAGATAGATACAGCGGGCAGGGTCTGGCGATAGTGTGCGGTGAAGGCAGTCGCTGGTAGCAGGATCGGCGTGGCGCGCAGGCGCAAAGCGAAGGTTGCAAAGCGGTGAGAAGCGCAAGACAAGTGCGGCGTGCAGTGTTACCCGGTTTTATTTACAGGCGCGGACGGCGCGGTTAGAACTAAAGACTTATGACGAACAGACCTTATACCTAACGGACTTAGTACTAGACAGGGCTTACTACTAGCAGGTCTTATAACTAGCTGACTTATTCCTAGACAGGTCTTATTCCTAACATGCGGTTACGACTAGCGGACTTAGGACTAACAGGCCTTATAACTAGCAGGTCTACGACTACGAGACTTAGAATTAGCGAACTTATCTCTATCATGCGATTATATGTACAACGCGGTCGGAACATGCACTTATGATCTAAGGTTAGGTCAGGCGGCTAGGTATTGCCGGCAGGCTCGAGTGTCACGTCGAGCGCTGCCTAAGCAACGGAAGTCGGTTCAACCCGACGGGGCCGAGTACAACCTCGGCCCGAGGTAGGCAGGAGTCGGTTCAACCCGACGGGGCTGAGTTCAACCTCAGCCCGTGGAGCGGTCGAGACAGGAGTCGGTTCAACCCGACGGGGCCAAGTACAACCTTGGCCCGAGGTATAGAATGCCGGTTCAACCCGGCAGGGCTGAGTACAACCTTAGCCCCAAGAGGTAGTCGGTAGGTAGTGAGATCGGTATCGGGAGCTGGTCGGGATAGGATCTGGTCCCGATGTCTCGGCCGGCCGGGCTTATATACCCGGCCGGCGGCCCCCACTGTGCGCCGTCGGTCCGGCGGTGGGAGTCGGTACCGCGTGGGGACCCCGCGAGAGCGAGACAGAGCGTGTCGGCGAGCGAGAGCGCATGCTAAGCGAGATAGCGCGTGTCGGTGAGCGAGAGCGTAAATCGAGCGGGCGTGCGCATGCGTTAGGCAATATGGCGGTAGCGGGATAGGTATAGCTGGGTGAATAAGCAAGCCGTGTATATACATATCTATATTTGTTGGTATTCTACATAGTAGGCTCTTAGTAACGGCCCTGCCGTTACACTTGTAAGTGAGATTTGCTTAAAATTTTCTAAACACATCAAGGAAATTGAGGAACAGCGCTTCTCGGCTCACAGAGCTAAGATCGCTGTGTACGCAAGTTTCCTTCGTTCGGAACGATTTAGTTACGTGCCTGTAAGTGAGATTTGCCGAAAATTTTCATAACACATCAAGGAACTTGTGGAACAACGCTTCTCGGCTCACAGAGATAAGAATGGTATGTACGCAAGTTTCTTTCATTCGGAACGACTTAGTTACGTGCCTGTAAGTGAGATTCGCCGATAATTTTCATAACACATCAAGGAAATTGAGGAACAACGCTTCTCGGCTCACAAAGCTAAGATGGGAGTGTACGCAAGCTTCCTTCATACAGAACGAATTAGTTACGTGCTTGTAAGTGAGATTTGCTTATAATTTTCAAAACACGACAAAAAAATTTAGGAACAACGCTTCTCGGCTCACAGAGATATAATCGCTTTGAACGCAAGTTTCCTACGTTCGGAACGACTTAGTTACGTGCCTGTAAGTGAGGTTTGCCGAAAATTTTCATAAAACATCAAGGAAATTGAGGAACAGCGCTTCTCGGCTCACAGAGCTATGATCGCTATGTACGCAAGTTTCCTTCGTTCGGAACGACTTAGTTACGTGCCTGTATGTGAGATTTGCCGAATATTTTCATAATACATCAAGGAAATTGAGGAACAAGGCTTCTCGGCTCACAGAGCTAAGATCGCTATGTACGCCAGTTTCCTTCGTTCGGAACGACTTAGTTACGTGCCTGTAAGTGAGATTTGCCGACAATTTTCATAACACATCAAGGAACTTGAAGAACAACGCTTCTCGGCTCACAGAGTTAAGATCGCTTTGTACGCAAGTTTCCTACGTTCGAAACGAATTAGTTACGTGCCTGTAAGTGAGATTTGCCGAAAATTTTCATAAAACATCAAGGAAATTGAGAAACAACGCTTCTCGGCTCACAGAGCTAAGATCGCTATGTACGCAAGTTTCTTTCATTCGGAAAGACTTAGTTACGTGCTTGTAAGTGAGATTTGATTAAAATTTTCAAAATACATCAGGGAAATTGAGGAACAGCGCTTCTTGGCTCACAGAGCTAAGATCGCTATGTAAGCCAGTTTCCTTCGTTCGGAACGACTTAGTTAAGTGCCTGTAAGTGAGATTTGCCGAAAATTTTCATAACACATCAAGGAAATTGAGGAACAACGATTCTCGGCTCACAGAGCTAAGATCGCTATGTACGCCAGTTTCCTTCGTTCGGAACTACTTAGTTAAGTGCCTGTAAGTGAAATTTGCCGAAAATTTTCCTAACACATCAAGGAAATTGAGGAACAACGCTTCTCGGCTCACAGAGCTAAGATCGCTATGTACGCCAGTTTCCTTCGTTCGGAACGACTTAGTTACGTGCCTGTAAGTGAGGTTTGCCGAAAATTTTCATAACACATCAAGGAAATTGAGGAACAACGCTTCTCGGCTCACAGAGATAAGATCGCTTGTACTCAATTTTCCTTCGTTCGGAACGACTTAGTTACGTGCCTGTAAGTGAGATTTGCCGAAAATTTTCGAAACACATCAAGGAAATTGAGGAACAACGATTCTCGGCTCACAGAGCTAAGATCGCTATGTACGCCAGTTTCCTTCGTTCGGAACGACTTAGTTACGTGCCTGTAAGTGAGATTTGCCGAAAATTTTCATAACACATCAAAGAAATTGAGGAACAACGCTTCTCGGCTCACAAAGCTAAGATGGGAGTGTACGCCAGTTTCCTTCGTTCGGAACGACTTAGTTACGTGCTTGTAAGTGAGATTTGCTTAAAATTTTCAAAACACGACAAGGAAATTGAGGAACATCGCTTCTCGGCTCACAGAGCTAAGATCGCTATGTACGCCAGTTTCCTTCGTTCGGAACGACATAGTAACGTGCCTATAAGTGAGATTTGCCGAAAATTTTCATAACACATCAAGGAATTTGAGGAACACGCTTCTCGGCTCACAGAGCTATAATCGCTATGTACGCCAGTTTCCTTCGTTCGGAAGACTTAGTTACGTGCTTGTAAGTGAGATTTGCTTAAAATTTTCAAATACATCAGGGAATTGAGGAACAGCGCTTCTCGGCTCACAGAGCTAAGATCGCTATGTACGCAAGTTTCTTTCATTCGGAAGACTTAGATACGTGCTTGTAAGTGAGATTTGCTAAAATTTTCTAAACACATCAAGAAATTGAGGAACAACGCTGCTCGGCTCACAGAGCTAAGATCGCTATGTACGAAGTTTCATTCATTCAGAAGACTTAGTTACGTGCTGCAAGTGAGATTCGCTAAAATTTTCTAACACATCGAGGAACTTGAAGAACAACGCTTCTCGGCTCACAGCGCTAAGATCGCTATGTATGCCAGTTTCCTTCGTTCGGAACGACTTAGTTACGTGCCTGTAAGTGAGATATGCCGAAAATTTTCATAACACATCAAGGAAATTGAGGAACCACGCTTCTCGTCTCACAGAGCTAAGATCGCTATTTAAGCCAGTTTCCTTCGTTCGGAACGACTTAGTTACGTGCCTGTAATTGAGATTTGCCGAAAATTTTCATAACACATCAAGGAAATTGAGGAACCACGCTTCTCGGATCACAGAGCTAAGATCGCTATTTAAGCCAGTTTCCTTCGTTCGGAACGACTTAGTTACGTGCCTGTAAGTGAGATTTGTCGAAAATTTTCCTAATACATCAAGGAAATTGAGGAATAACGCTTTTCGGTTCACAAGCTATGATGGGAGTGTACGCAGGTTTCCTTCATTCGGAAGGACTTAATTACGTGCCTGTAAGTGAGATTTGCCGAAAATTTTCATAACACATCAAGGAAATTGAGGAACAACGCTTCTCGGCTCAAAAAGCTAAGATGGGAGTTTACGCAAGCTTCCTTCATACAGAACGACTTAGTTACGTGCTTGTAAGTGAGATTTGCTTAAAATTTTCGAAACACGAGAAGGAAATTGAGGAACAACGCTTCTCGGCTCACAGAGATAAAATCGCTTCGTACGCAAGTTTCCTATGTTCGGAACGACTTAGTTACGTGCCTGTAAGTGAGGTTTGCCGAAAATTTTCATAAAACATCAAGGAAATTGAGGAACAGCGCTTCTCGGCTCACAGAGCTATGATCGCTATGTACGCAAGTTTCCTTCGTTCGGAACGACTTAGTTACGTGCCTGTATGTGAGATTTGCCGAAATTTTCATAAACATCAAGGAAATTGAGGAACAAGCTTCTCGGCTCACAGAGCTAAGATCGCTATGTACGCAGTTTCCTTCGTTCGGAACGACTTAGTTACGTGCCTGTAAGTGAGATTTGCCGACAATTTTCATAACACATCAAGGAACTTGAAGAACAACGCTTCTCGGCTCACAGAGTAAGATCGCTTTGTACGCAAGTTTCCTACGTTCGAAACGAATTAGTTACGTGCCTGTAAGTGAGATTTGCCGAAAATTTTCATAACACATCAAGGAAATTGAGAAACAACGCTTCTCGGCTCACAGAGCTAAGATCGCTATGTACGCAAGTTTCTTTCATTCGGAAAGACTTAGTTACGTGCTTGTAAGTGAGATTTGATTAAAATTTTCAAAATACATCAGGGAAATTGAGGAACAGCGCTTCTTGGCTCACAGAGCTAAGATCGCTATGTAAGCCAGTTTCCTTCGTTCGGAACGACTTAGTTAAGTGCCTGTAAGTGAGATTTGCCGAAAATTTTCATAACACTTCAAGGAAATTGAGGAACAACGATTCTCGGCTCACAGAGCTAAGATCGCTATGTACGCCAGTTTCCTTCGTTCGGAACTACTTAGTTAAGTGCCTGTAAGTGAGATTTGCCGAAAATTTTCCTAACACATCAAGGAAATTGAGGAACAACGCTTCTCGGCTCACAGAGCTAAGATCGCTATGTACGCCAGTTTCCTTCGTTCGGAACGACTTAGTTACGTGCCTGTAAGTGAGATTTGCCGAAAATTTTCATAACACATCAAGAAATTGAGGAACAACGCTTCTCGGCTCACAAAGCTAAGATGGGAGTGTACGCAATTTCCTTCATTCGGAACGACTTAGTTACGTGCCTGTAAGTGAGGTTTGCCGAAAATTTTCATAACACATCAAGGAAATTGAGGAACAACGCTTCTCGGCTCACAGAGATAAGATCGCTTTGTACTCAATTTTCCTTCGTTGGAACGACTTAGTTACGTGCCTGTAAGTGAGATTTGCCGAAAATTTTCGAAACACATCAAGGAAATTGAGGAACAACGCTTCTCGGCTCACAGTGCTAAGATCGCTATGTACGCCAGTTTCCTTCGTTCGGAACGACATAGTAACGTGCCTATAAGTGAGATTTGCCGAAAATTTTCATAACACATCAAGGAATTTGAGGAACCACGCTTCTCGGCTCACAGAGCTAAAATCGCTATGTACGCCAGTTTCCTTCGTTCGGAACGACTTAGTTACGTGCTTGTAAGTGAGATTTGCTTAAAATTTTCAAAACACGACAAGGAAATTGAGGAACATCGCTTCTCGGCTCACAGAGCTAAGATCGCTATGTACGCCAGTTTCCTTCGTTCGGAACGACATAGTAACGTGCCGATAAGTGAGATTTGCCGAAAATTTTCATAACACATCAAGGAATTTGAGGAACACGCTTCTCGGCTCACAGAGCTATAATCGCTATGTACGCCAGTTTCCTTCGTTCGGAACGACTTAGTTACGTGCCTGTAAGTGAGATTTGCCGAAAATTTTCCTAACACATCAAGGAAATTGAGGAACAACGCTTCTCGGCTCACAGAGCTAAGATCGCTATGTACGCAGTTTTCTTCGTTCGGAACGACTTAGTTACGTGCCTGTAAGTGAGATTTGCCGAAAATTTTCCTAACACTCAAGGAAATTGAGGAACAACGCTTCTCGGCTCACAGAGCTAAGATCGCTATGTACGCCAGTTTCCTTCGTTCGGAACGACTTAATTACGTGCCTGTAAGTGAGATTTGCCGAAAATTTTCATAACACATCAAAGAAATTGAGGAACCACGCTTCTCGACTCACAGAGCTAAGATCGCTATTTAAGCCAGTTTCCTTCGTTCGGAACGACTTAGTTACGTGCCTGTAACTGAGATTTGCCGAAATTTTCCTAATACATCAAGGAAATTGAGGAATAACGCTTTTCGGTTCACAAAGCTAAGATGGGAGTGTACGCAGGTTTCCTTCATTCGGAAGGACTTATTACGTGCCTGTAAGTGAGATTTGCCGAAAATTTTCATAACACATCAAGGAAATTGAGGAACAACGCTTCTCGGCTCACAAAGCTAAGATGGGAGTGTACGCAAGCTTCCTTCATACAGAACGAATTAGTTACGTGCTTGTAAGTGAGATTTGCTTATAATTTTCAAAACACGACAAAAAATTTAGGAACAACGCTTCTCGGCTCACAGAGATATAATCGCTTTGAACGCAAGTTTCCTACGTTCGGAACGACTTAGTTACGTGCCTGTAAGTGAGATTTGCCGAAAATTTTCATAACACATCAAGAAAATTGAGGAACAACGCTTCTCGGCTCACAGAGCTATGATCGCTATGTACGCAAGTTTCTTTCATTCGGAAAGACTTAGTTACGTGCTTGTAAGTGAGATTTTATTAAGATATTCAAAATACATCAGGGAAATTGAGGAACAGCGCTTCTTGGCTCACAGAGCTAAGATCGCTATGTAAGCCAGTTTCCTTCGTTCGGAACCACTTAGTTAAGTGCCTGTAAGTGAGATTTTCCGAAAATTTTCCTAACACATCAAGGAAATTGAGGAACAACGCTCCTCGGCTCACAGAGCTAAGATCGCTATGTACTCCAGTTTCCTTCGTTCGGAACGACTTAGTTACATGCCTGTAAGTGAGATTTGCCGAAAATTTTCATAACACATCAAAGAAATTGAGGAACAACGCTTCTCGGCTCACAAAGCTAAGATGGGAGTGTACGCAATTTCCTTCATTCGAAACGACTTAGTTACGTGCTTGTAAGTGAGATTTTATTAAGAATTTCAAAATACATCAAGGAAATTGAGGAACAGCGCTTCTTGGCTCACAGAGCTAAGATCGCTATGTAAGCCAGTTTCCTTCGTTCGGAACCACTTAGTTAAGTGCCTGTAAGTGAGATTTTCCGAAAATTTTCCTAACACATCAAGGAAATTGAGGAACAACGCTCCTCGGCTCACTGAGCTAAGATCGCTATGTACTCCAGTTTCCTTCGTTCGGAACGACTTAGTTACGTGCCTGTAAGTGAGATTTGCCGAAAATTTTCATAACACATCAAAGAAATTGAGGAACAACGCTTCTCGGCTCACAAAGCTAAGATGGGAGTGTACGCAATTTCCTTCATTCAAAACGACTTAGTTACGTGCCTGTAAGTGAGGTTTGCCGAAAATTTTCATAACACATCAAGGAAATTGAGGAACAACGCTTCTCGGCTCACAGAGATAAGATCGCTTTGTACTCAATTTTCCTTCGTTCGGAACGACTTAGTTACGTGCCTGTAAGTGAGATTTGCCGAAAATTTTCGAAACACATCAAGGAAATTGAGGAACAACGCTTCTCGGCTCACAGAGCTAAGATCGCTATGTACGCCAGTTTCCTTCGTTCGGAACGACATAGTAACGTGCCTATAAGTGAGATTTGCCGAAAATTTTCATAACACATCAAGGAATTTGAGGAACCACGCTTCTCGGCTCACAGAGCTAAATCGCTATGTACGCCAGTTTCCTTCGTTCGGAACGACTTAGTTACGTGCTTGTAAGTGAGATTTGCTTAAAATTTTCAAAACACGACAAGGAAATTGAGGAACATCGCTTCTCGGCTCACAGAGCTAAGATCGCTATGTACGCCAGTTTCCTTCGTTCGGAACGACATAGTAACGTGCCTATAAGTGAGATTTGCCGAAAATTTTCATAACACATCAAGGAATTTGAGGAACCACGCTTCTAGGCTCACAGAGCTAAGATCGCTATGTAAGCCAGTTTCCTTCGTTCGGAACGACTTAGTTAAGTGCCTGTAAGTGAGATTTGCCGAAATTTTCCTAACACGTCAAGGAAATTGAGGAACAACGCTTCTCGGCTCACAGAGCTAAGATCGCTATGTACGCCAGTTTTCTTCGTTCGGAACGACTTAGTTACGTGCCTGTAAGTGAGATTTGCCGAAAATTTTCATAACACATTAAGGAAGTTGAGGAACCACGCTTCTAGGCTCACAGAGCTAAGATCGCTATGTACGACAGTTTCCTTCGTTCGGAACGACTTAGTTACGTGCCTGTAAGTGAGATTTGCCGAAAATTTTCATAACACATCAAAGAAATTGAGGAACCACGCTTCTCGGCTCACAGAGCTAAGATCGCTATTTAAGCCAGTTTCCTTTGTTCGGAACGACTTAGTTACGTGCCTGTAAGTGAGATTTGCCGAGAATTTTCCTAATACATCAAGGAAATTGAGGAATAACGCTTTTCGGTTCACAAAGCTAAGATGGGAGTGTACGCAGGTTTCCTTCATTCGGAAGGACTTAATTACGTGTCTGTAAGTGAGATTTGCCGAAAATTTTCATAACACATCAAGGAAATTGAGGAACAACGCTTCTCGGCTCACAAAGCTAAGATGGGAGTGTACGCAAGCTTCCTTCATACAGAACGAATTAGTTACGTGCTTGTAAGTGAGATTTGCTTAAAATTTTCAAAACACGACAAGGAAATTTAGGAACAACGCTTCACGGCTCACAGAGATATAATCGCTTTGAACGCAAGTTTCCTACGTTCGGAACGACTTAGTTACGTGCCTGTAAGTGAGATTTGCCGAAATTTTCATAACACATCAAGAAAATTGAAGAACAACGCTTCTCGGCTCACAGAGCTATGATCTCTATGTACGCCAGTTTCCTTCGTTCGGAACGACTTAGTTACGTGCCTGTAAGTGAGATTTGCCGAAAATTTTCATAACACATCAAGGAAATTGAGGAACAACGCTTCTCGGCTCACAGAGCTAAGATCGCTATGTACGCAAGTTTCTTTCATTCGGAAAGACTTAGTTACGTGCTTGTAAGTGAGATTTATTAAGAATTTCAAAATACATCAAGGAAATTGAGGAACAACGCTTCTCGGCTCACAGAGCTAAGATCGCTATGTACGCAAGTTTCTTTCATTCGGAAAGACTTAGTTACGTGCTTGTAAGTGAGATTTTATTAAGATTTTCAAAATACATCAGGGAAATTGAGGAACAGCGCTTCTTGGCTCACAGAGGTAAGATCGATATGTAGCCAGTTTCCTTCGTTCGGAACGACTTAGTTAAGTGCCTGTAAGTGAGATTTGCCGAAAATTTTCTTAACACGTCAAGGAAATTGAGGAACAACGCTTCTCGGCTCACAGAGCTAAGATCGGTATGTACGCCAGTTTCCTTCGTTCTGAACGACTTAGTTACGTGCCTGTAATTGAGATTTGCCGAAAATTTTCATAACACATCAAGGAACTTGTGGAACAACGCTTCTCGGCTCACGAAGCTAAGATGGAAGTGTACGCAAGTTTCCTTCATTCGGAACGACTTAGTTACGTGCTTGTAAGTGAGATTTGCTTAAAATTTTCTAACACATCAAGGAAATTGAGGAACAGCGCTTCTTGGCTCACAGAGCTAAGATCGCTGTGTACGCAAGTTTCCTTCGTTCGGAACGATTTAGTTACGTGCATGTAAGTGAGATTTGCCGAAAATTTTCATAACACATCAAGGAAGTTGAGGAACCACGCTTCTCGGCTCACAGAGCTAAAACCGCTATGTACGCCAGTTTCCTTCGTTCGGAACGACTTAGTTACGTGCCTGTAAGTGAGATTTGCCGAAAATTTTCATAACACATCAAGGAAATTGAGGAACCACGCTTCTCGACTCACAGAGCTAAGATCGCTATGTACGCAGTTTCCTTCGTTCGGAACGACTTAGTTACGTGCCTGTAACTGAGATTTGCCGAAAATTTTCATAACACATCAAGGAACTTGTGGAACAACGCTTCTCGGCTCACGAAGCTAAGATGGAAGTGTACGCAAGTTTCCTTCATTCGGAACGACTTAGTTACGTGCTTGCAAGTGAGATTTGCTTAAAATTTTCAAAATACTTTAGGGAAATTGAGGAACTGCACTTCTCGGCTCACAGAGCTAAGATCGCTATGTACGCAAGTTTCCTTCGTTCGGAACGACTTATTACGTGCCTGTAAATGAGATTTGCCGAAAATTTTCATAACACATCAAGGAACTTGAAGAACAATGCTTCTCGGCTCACAGAGCTAAGATCGCTTTGTACGCAAGTTTCTTTCATTCGGAAAGACTTAGTTACGTGCTTGTAAGTGAGATTTGCTTAAAATTTTCAAAATACATCAGGGAAATTGAGGAACAGCGCTTCTCGGCTCACAGAGCTAAGATCGCTATGTACGCAAGTTTCTTTTATTCGGAATGACTTAGTTACGTGCTTGTAAGTGAGATTTGCTTAAAATTTTCTAAACACATCAATGAAATTGAGGAACAACGCTGCTCGGCTCACAGAGCTAAGATCGCTATGTACGCAAGTTTCTTTCATTCAGAAAGACTTAGTTACGTGCTTGCAAGTGAGATTTGCTTAAAATTTTCTAAACACATCAAGGAACTTGAAGAACAACGCTTCTCGGCTCACAGAGATAAGATCGCTATGTACGCCAGTTTCCTTCGTTCGGAACGACTTAGTTACGTGCCTATAAGTAAGATTTGCCGAAAATTTTCATAACACATCAAAGAAATTGAGGAACCACGCTTCTCGACTCACAGAGCTAAGATCGCTATTTAAGCCAGTTTCCTTCGTTCGGAACGACTTAGTTACGTGCCTGTAACTGAGATTTGCCGAGAATTTTCCTAATACATCAAGGAAATTGAGGAATAACGCTTTTCGGTTCACAAAGGTAAGATGGGAGTGTACGCAGGTTTCCTTCATTCGGAAGGACTTAATTACGTGCCTGTAAGTGAGATTTGCCGAAAATTTTCATAACACATCAAGGAAATTGAGGAACAACGCTTCTCGGCTCACAAAGCTAAGATGGGAGTGTACGCAAGCTTCCTTCATACAGAACGAATTAGTTACGTGCTTGTAAGTGAGATTTGCTTATAATTTTCAAAACACGACAAAAAAATTTAGGAACAACGCTTCTCGGCTCACAGAGATATAATCGCTTTGAACGCAAGTTTCCTACGTTCGGAACGACTTAGTTACGTGCCTGTAAGTGAGATTTGCCGAAAATTTTCATAACACATCAAGAAAATTGAGGAACAACGCTTCTCGGCTCACAGAGCTATGATCGCTATGTACGCAAGTTTCTTTCATTCGGAAAGACTTAGTTACGTGCTTGTAAGTGAGATTTTATTAAGATTTTCAAAATACATCAGGGAAATTGAGGAACAGCGCTCCTTGGCTCACAGAGCTAAGATCGCTATGTAAGCCAGTTTCCTTCGTTCGGAACCACTTAGTTAAGTGCCTGTAAGCGAGATTTTCCGAAAATTTTCCTAACACATCAAGGAAATTGAGGAACAACGCTCCTCGGCTCACAGAGCTAAGATCGCTATGTACTCCAGTTTCCTTCGTTCGGAACGACTTAGTTACGTGCCTGTAAGTGAGATTTGCCGAAAATTTTCATAACACATCAAAGAAATTGAGGAACAACGCTTCTCGGCTCACAAAGCTAAGATGGGAGTGTACGCAATTTCCTTCATTCGAAACGACTTAGTTACGTGCTTGTAAGTGAGATTTTATTAAGAATTTCAAAATACATCAAGGAAATTGAGGAACAACGCTTCTCGGCTCACAGAGCTAAGATCGCTATGTACGCAAGTTTCTTTCATTCGGAAAGACTTAGTTACGTGCTTGTAAGTGAGATTTTATTAAGATTTTCAAAATACATCAGGGAAATTGAGGAACAGCGCTTCTTGGCTCACAGAGCTAAGATCGCTATGTAAGCCAGTTTCCTTCGTTCGGAACCACTTAGTTAAGTGCCTGTAAGTGAGATTTTCCGAAAATTTTCCTAACACATCAAGGAAATTGAGGAACAACGCTCCTCGGCTCACTGAGCTAAGATCGCTATGTACTCCAGTTTCCTTCGTTCGGAACGACTTAGTTACGTGCCTGTAAGTGAGATTTGCCGAAAATTTTCATAACACATCAAAGAAATTGAGGAACAACGCTTCTCGGCTCACAAAGCTAAGATGGGAGTGTACGCAATTTCCTTCATTCAAAACGACTTAGTTACGTGCCTGTAAGTGAGGTTTGCCGAAAATTTTCATAACACATCAAGGAAATTGAGGAACAACGCTTCTCGGCTCACAGAGAAAAGATCGCTTTTTACTCAATTTTCCTTCGTTCGGAACGACTTAGTTACGTGCCTGTAAGTGAGATTTGCCGAAAATTTTCGAAACACATCAAGGAAATTGAGGAACAACGCTTCTCGGCTCACAGAGCTAAGATCGCTATGTACGCCAGTTTCCTTCGTTCGGAACGACATAGTAACGTGCCTATAAGTGAGATTTGCCGAAAATTTTCATAACACATCAAGGAATTTGAGGAACCACGCTTCTCGGCTCACAGAGCTAAAATCGCTATGTACGCCAGTTTCCTTCGTTCGGAACGACTTAGTTACGTGCTTGTAAGTGAGATTTGCTTAAAATTTTCAAAACACGACAAGGAAATTGAGGAACATCGCTTCTCGGCTCACAGAGCTAAGATCGCTATGTACGCCAGTTTCCTTCGTTCGGAACGACATAGTAACGTGCCTATAAGTGAGATTTGCCGAAAATTTTCATAACACATCAAGGAATTTGAGGAACCACGCTTCTCGGCTCACAGAGCTAAAATCGCTATGTACGCCAGTTTCCTTCGTTCGGAACGACATAGTAACGTGCCTATAAGTGAGATTTGCCGAAAATTTTCATAACACATCAAGGAATTTGAGGAACCACGCTTCTCGGCTCACAGAGCTATAATCGCTATGTACGCCAGTCTCCTTCGTTCGGAACGACTTAGTTACGTGCTTGTAAGTGAGATTTGCTTAAGATTTTCAAAATACATCAGGGAAATTGAGGAACAGCGCTTCTTGGCTCACAGAGCTAAGATCGCTATGTAAGCCAGTTTCCTTCGTTCGGAACCACTTAGTTAAGTGCCTGTAAGTGAGATTTTCCGAAAATTTTCCTAACACATCAAGGAAATTGAGGAACAACGCTCCTCGGCTCACTGAGCTAAGATCGCTATGTACTCCAGTTTCCTTCGTTCGGAACGACTTAGTTACGTGCCTGTAAGTGAGATTTGCCGAAAATTTTCATAACACATCAAAGAAATTGAGGAACAACGCTTCTCGGCTCACAAAGCTAAGATGGGAGTGTACGCAATTTCCTTCATTCAAAACGACTTAGTTACGTGCCTGTAAGTGAGGTTTGCCGAAAATTTTCATAACACATCAAGGAAATTGAGGAACAACGCTTCTCGGCTCACAGAGATAAGATCGCTTTGTACTCAATTTTCCTTCGTTCGGAACGACTTAGTTACGTGCCTGTAAGTGAGATTTGCCGAAAATTTTCGAAACACATCAAGGAAATTGAGGAACAACGCTTCTCGGCTCACAGAGCTAAGATCGCTATGTACGCCAGTTTCCTTCGTTCGGAACGACTTAGTACGTGCCTATAAGTGAGATTTGCCGAAAATTTTCATAACACATCAAGGAATTGAGGAACACGCTTCTCGGCCACAGAGCTAAATCGCTATGTACGCCAGTTTCCTTCGTTCGGAACGACTTAGTTACGTGCTTGTAAGTGAGATTTGCTAAAATTTTCAAACACACAAGGAAATTGAGGAACACGCTTCTCGGCTCACAGAGCTAAGATCGCTATGTACGCCAGTTTCCTTCGTTCGGAACGACTAGTACGTGCCTTAAGTGAGATTTGCCGAAATTTTCATAACACATCAAGGAATTTGAGGAACCACGCTTCTCGGCTCACAGAGCTAAAATCGCTATGTACGCCAGTTTCCTTCGTTCGGAACGACATAG
The DNA here is from genome assembly GCA_009859135.1 of Formica selysi. Lineage (NCBI taxonomy): Eukaryota > Metazoa > Arthropoda > Insecta > Hymenoptera > Formicidae > Formica > Formica selysi. The sequence continues at coordinate 72,446 of WHNR01000215.1, forward strand.
TAACGTGCCTATAAGTGAGATTTGCCGAAAATTTTCATAACACATCAAGGAATTGAGGAACACGCTTCTCGGCTCACAGAGCTATAATCGCTATGTACGCAGTTCCTTCGTTCGGAACGACTTAGTTACGTGCTTGTAAGTGAGATTTGCCTAAAATTTTCAAACACACAAGGAAATTGAGGAACAACGCTTCTCGGCTCACAGAGCTAAGATCGCTATGTAAGCCAGTTTCCTTCGTTCGGAACGACTTAGTTACGTGCCTGTAAGTGAGATTTGCCGAAAATTTTCCTAACACTCAAGGAAATTGAGGAACAACGCTTCTCGGCTCACAGAGCTAAGATCGCTATGTACGCAGTTTTCCTTCGTTCGGAACGACTTAGTTACGTGCCTGTAAGTGAGATTTGCCGAAAATTTTCATAACACATTAAGGAATTGAGGAACACGCTTCTCGGCTCACAGAGCTAAGATCGCTATGTACGCAGTTTCCTTCGTTCGGAACGACTTAGTTACGTGCCTGTAAGTGAGATTTGCCGAAAATTTTCATAACACATCAAGAAATTGAGGAACCACGCTTCTCGGCTCACAGAGCTAAGATCGCTATTTAAGCAAGTTTCCTTGTTCGGAACGACTTAGTTACGTGCCTGTAAGTGAGATTTGCCGAAATTTTCTAATACATCAAGGAAATTGAGGAATAACGCTTTTCGGTTCACAAGGTAAGATGGTAGTGTACGCAGGTTTCCTTCATTCGGAAGGACTTAATTACGTGCCTGTAAGTGAGATTTGCCGAAAATTTTCATAACACATCAAGGAAATTGAGGAACAACGCTTCTCGGCTCACAAAGCTAAGATGGGAGTGTACGCAAGCTTCCTTCATCAGAACGAATTAGTTACGTGCTTGTAAGTGAGATTTGCTTATAATTTTCAAAACAGACAAAAAATTTAGGAACAACGCTTCTCGGCTCACAGAGATATAATCGCTTTGAACGCAAGTTTCCTACGTTCGGAACGACTTAGTTACGTGCCTGTAAGTGAGATTTGCCGAAATTTTCATAACACATCAAGAAATTGAGGAACAACGCTTCTCGGCTCACAGAGCTATGATCGCTATGTACGCAAGTTTCTTTCATTCGGAAAGACTTAGTTACGTGCTTGTAAGTGAGATTTTATTAAGATTTTCAAAATACATCAGGGAAATTGAGGAACAGCGCTTCTTGGCTCACAGAGCTAAGATCGCTATGTAAGCCAGTTTCCTTCGTTCGGAACCACTTAGTTAAGTGCCTGTAAGAGAGATTTCCGAAAATTTTCCTAACACATCAAGGAAATTGAGGAACAACGCTCCTCGGCTCACAGAGCTAAGATCGCTATGTACTCCAGTTTCCTTCGTTCGGAACGACTTAGTTACGTGCCTGTAAGTGAGATTTGCCGAAATTTTCATAACACATCAAAGAAATTGAGGAACAACGCTTCTCGGCTCACAAAGCTAAGATGGGAGTGTACGCAATTTCCTTCATTCGAAACGACTTAGTTACGTGCTTGTAAGTGAGATTTTATTAAGAATTTCAAAATACATCAAGGAAATTGAGGAACAACGCTTCTCGGCTCACAGAGCTAAGATCGCTATGTACGCAAGTTTCTTTCATTCGGAAAGACTTAGTTACGTGCTTGTAAGTGAGATTTTATTAAGATTTTCAAAATACATCAGGGAAATTGAGGAACAGCGCTTCTTGGCTCACAGAGCTAAGATCGCTATGTAAGCCAGTTTCCCTTCGTTCGGAACCACTTAGTTAAGTGCCTGTAAGTGAGATTTTCCGAAATTTTCCTAACACATCAAGGAAATTGAGGAACAACGCTCTCGGCTCACTGAGCTAAGATCGCTATGTACTCAGTTTCCTTCGTTCGGAACGACTTAGTTACGTGTCTGTAAGTGAGATTTGCCGAAAATTTTCATAACACATCAAGAAATTGAGGAACAACGCTTCTCGGCTCACAAGCTAAGATGGATGTACGCAATTTCCTTCGTTCGAAACGACTTAGTTACGTGCCTGTAAGTGAGATTTGCCGAAATTTTCATAACACATCAAGGAAATTGAGGAACAACGCTTCTCGGCTCACAGAGAAGATCGCTTTTTACGCAATTTTCCTTCGTTCGGAACGACTTAGTTACGTGCCTGTAAGGAGATTTGCCGAAAATTTTCATAACACATCAAGGAAATTGAGGAACAACGCTTCTCGGCCACAGAGCTAAGATCGCTATGTACGCAGTTTCCTTCGTTCGGAACGACTTAGTACGTGCCTGTAAGTGAGATTTGCCGAAATTTTCATAACACATCAAGGAATTTGAGGAACACGCTTCTCGGCTCACAGAGCTAAATCGCTATGTACGCCAGTTTCCTTCGTTCGGAACGACTTAGTTACGTGCTTGTAAGTGAGATTTGCTTAAAATTTTCAAACACGACAAGGAAATTGAGGAACATCGCTTCTCGGCTCACAGAGCTAAGATCGCTATGTACGCCAGTTTCCTTCGTTCGGAACGACATAGTACGTGCCTATAAGTGAGATTTGCCGAAAATTTTCATAACACATCAAGGAATTGAGGAACCACGCTTCTCGGCTCACAGAGCTAAATCGCTATGTACGCCAGTTTCCTTCGTTCGGAACGACTAGTACGTGCCTATAAGTGAGATTTGCCGAAATTTTCATAACACATCAAGGAATTGAGGAACACGCTTCTCGGCTCACAGAGCTATAATCGCTATGTACGCAGTTTCCTTCGTTCGGAACGACTTAGTTACGTGCTTGTAAGTGAGATTTGCTAAGATTTTCAAAATACATCAGGGAAATTGAGGAACACGCTTCTTGGCTCACAGAGCTAAGATCGCTATGTACGCAGTTTCCTTCGTTCGGAACGACTTAGTTAAGTGCCTGTAAGTGAGATTTCCGAAATTTTCTAACACATCAAGGAAATGAGGAACAACGCTCCTCGGCTCACGAGCTAAGATCGCTATGTACGCCAGTTTCCTTCGTTCGGAACGACTTAGTTACGTGCCTGTAAGTGAGATTGCCGAAAATTTTCATAACACATCAAGGAAATTGAGGAACAACGCTTCTCGGCTCACAGAGCTAAGATGCGATGTACGCAATTTCCTTCTTCGAACGACTTAGTTACGTGCCTGTAAGTGAGATTTGCCGAAATTTTCATAACACATCAAGGAAATTGAGGAACAACGCTTCTCGGCCACAGAGCTAAGATCGCTATGTACGCATTTCCTTCGTTCGGAACGACTTAGTTACGTGCCTGTAAGTGAGATTGCCGAAATTTTCAAACATCAAGGAAATTGAGGAACACGCTTCTCGGCACAGAGCTAAGATCGCTATGTACGCAGTTTCTTCGTTCGGAACGACTTAGTTACGTGCCTTAAGTGAGATTTGCCGAAATTTTCATAACCATCAAGGAATTGAGGAACCACGCTTCTCGGCCACAGAGCTAAATCGCTATGTACGCAGTTTCCTTCGTTCGGAACGACTTAGTTACGTGCTTGTAAGTGAGATTTGCTTAAAATTTTCAAAACACACAAGGAAATTGAGGAACATCGCTTCTCGGCTCACAGAGCTAAGATCGCTATGTACGCAGTTTCCTTCGTTCGGAACGACTAGTTACGTGCCTTAGTGAGATTTGCCGAAAATTTTCATAACACATCAAGGAATTTGAGGAACACGCTTCTCGGCCACAGAGCTAAATCGCTATGTACGCAGTTTCCTTCGTTCGGAACGACTTAGTACGTGCCTATAAGTGAGATTTGCCGAAAATTTTCATAACACATCAAGGAATTTGAGGAACCACGCTTCTCGGCTCACAGAGCTATAATCGCTATGTACGCCAGTCTCCTTCGTTCGGAACGACTTAGTTACGTGCTTGTAAGTGAGATTTGCTTAAAATTTTCAAAACACGACAAGGAAATTGAGGAACAACGCTTCTCGCTCACAGAGCTAAGATCGCTATGTAGCAGTTTCCTTCGTTCGGAACGACTTAGTTAGTGCCTGTAGTGAGATTTGCCGAAAATTTTCTAACACGTCAAGGAAATTGAGGAACAACGCTTCTCGGCTCACAGAGCTAAGATCGCTATGTACGCCAGTTTTCTTCGTTCGGAACGACTTAGTTACGTGCCTGTAAGTGAGATTTGCCGAAAATTTTCATAACACATCAAGGAAGTTGAGGAACCACGCTTCTAGGCTCACAGAGCTAAGATCGCTATGTACGCAGTTTCCTTCGTTCGGAACGACTTAGTTACGTGCCTGTAAGTGAGATTTGCCGAAAATTTTCATAACACATCAAGAAATTGAGGAACCACGCTTCTCGCTCACAGAGCTAAGATCGCTATTTA